>JABUQX010066003.1:35000-42553 GCA_015478945.1 Trachelipus rathkii | reverse complement strand
TATTAGTATATATAATATATATAAGTATATATATATAATATATATAATATACTATATCTAATATTACTATATATAAAGAGTTCATGAACAGTGTAAAGATCATAATAAATTGGCTGAAAGCGGACATTGGATGGTGTGATGCGAGTGTAAATTGTGTTTATCTTAATGATATATTGACCAATTTAGTAAAAAGTCAGGATATATTAACAATAGCGTGAGGTTTTTCATTCCTTATATAAGTAGATTTTGTTTATTCGGAATTTTAGTTGGTTTCAGTATGATATATATATATTATATATTATATATATTATATATATCATATATATAGTATATTATATAGTATATATATTATATATATATATACTAATATATTTATAATAAATATATATATATATATATATATATATATTATATATATATAGTATATTATATATATGTTTATATCAATGGTAGTATTGTTAAATTAAGGTGAAAGCGTAAGTTGACTATTTCAAACAAAGATAAAGTTTTACCTTTTTTTTTGATTATTTATTTTGTATATTCTACCATCCACTCTTTATGTTCTTTTTATGCTTCTAATTTTGATTTAATAGTCTATATAATAATTATATATATTATATAGTTTATGTGTGTTGTTAGGCTATATACTATATACTACGCATAGGTACCACAGAGAATAAGCTTAAACTTGTTGTCATATACAAAACATAAATTTTGAGAAATTGATTGCAAACATTGTATCTGTACGATAGTATTATTATTCGAAATTATAATTTATTGAAATTATTATTAGTTATAAATATATATATAAGATTATAATACTATGTATATATATAGTAATACTAATATATATAGTATATTTTCTATTGTTTTCATCATATTTATATATATATAATATTATATATATATATATATATATATAATTATATATTATATATATTATATATATATATAAATAATATATATATATAATTTATATATTATATATATAAATATTATATAATATATAGTATAATTATATATATATGATTGTAAGCTATTTAGATGTTAGAATCCAGCATATACTATACAGTATATAGATATAACCAGACAGACCCTACTCGAAAATCAAAGCCGTAATAAAATGAGAATTTACTCGTAAATCAAAGCAGTATTCCAATAAGAATTTACTTTGCATTCAATGATTTGACTGAAGGGAAGTTTTGAGTTCTCTCTTGAATCACTCTTTGCAGTCCCTTGGAATCACTTTACTTGTCTTTGTTGTTTGAAATTAGTATCCTTTTCAAGTTTATCAATCAGGTCAATTTGATAAAAGCGAAATTATACTGAGCTGAACAAACTAGATATTATCTTTTGAATACGAGTCCTGGGGTGCTATAATAGGCCGCCCTGGGAAAGATCACTTATTTTTTTCAGCAGGGAAAAACTATTTGAGTGTCGGCCTTTTCAGTATTTTTGTGGGGAGTCGTTACCGCTGTTTTGATTAATCGAGCACCAGTAGGGCTCACTTCGTGGGCATAGGGTCTTGCCAGGGATGAATCTATATTATACTTCATATGACAAATATAGCAATATAAAATCTTCTCTCGGTTCCTCAATCTGTCTTCTATATCGCCTTCTATATATGATAATTGTTTATTCAGTATTCGTTTATAGACAAATTTTTGTACACGAAAAGAAAATAAATCAGACAGATACTCACTGTTACGAATGTAACAGATTTCTTCATCTTTCGTTGTTCTAATGATGCAAGAGTTTCTAACTTGAACAGCATTTGATGTCCAATACATCTTCAAGGAGGATGTTAGTCTTGCAAGAGTACCAGGTCTCTGACATTGGTAACGAGTTTTAAATATTAAAGCCCAACTCAAAGTTGAAGAGCCACGAAATTTTGAAGTTGACTTCCACATCTATGAAGTTTAATAATACTTTTCTTACTCTTATTTTAATTTTTTCAAGAAACTACATTTTGAGAAAAATTACTAGTCCAACGGAGTTAATAATTGAGATACTTCATACTCAGCTGTTATGAGTGTTCTGATTTCCGAAACTGGTTGAACTGTCTTCTCAATGATTTCTTTTGCTTCCTCTTACCTCTGCTCCGAAAGATAGTTACCCTTTCTCGAAGCTAAACCAGTAATATAATCTCGATGTATTAATTTGCGCTCACCTTAAAAATTATTGCCTTTGAGACTTTTTGTAAATTTTTAGTTTGTGGCAAATATTTATATGAAATTCTCAATAATCACATTGCAACACACACCAATAAAACATTAGAACATTAGAACATTTATTAATATTAGAGACAGTAAGAAGGCACATGTGTCTATAGAGATTATTCCAGTCAAACAGGCTCAAAGAAATCCACAAAGCACCCTAGGGCTTGTCAATAACTTACATAGCATTCATGTCACTTTATACTCGTCGTATTTTTCAAGCATCTATCATATACTAAGATTAACCGTTTGACACTATCACTCATTCGAATATCCTCCACCGATAAGAGGCTATGCTTAGAAATATTTAAGGTTCAACTAAAAGTTATCTGGGGAATGAATCCTGGAATCTCTTTAGCTGTCATGTTTAGCTTTAACTTGAACAAAGTAATATACCAAGCCACATCATGCCACTGTTGAATCCTTAGAGGAGGAATGTGTAGAAATTAAGAGAAATATGTAGGAAAACCTACTCCTGGAAGCTGTTTAGCTCGTGAACGCCCTAAGGCTATCTTTAATCTATAATCTTTACATTACATCTCTCTCTCTCTCTCTCTCTCTCTCTCTCTCTCTCTCTCTCTCTCTCTCTCTCTCTCTCTCTCTCTCTCTCTCTCTCTCTCTTAAAATTGGTAATTTTTTACCACTTCCATGGAATTAAAATGTTCTAATACGCAACAATAATGGTTGTGCTGTACTGGCATGAACATTGAAATTGTGCTCTACTACCATGCCGTTGTGTCAACTTCAACATTTTAATATATTTATTTTTTCTGTTCGAACTCTGTATTTTTTGTTTCTTTACAGGGTACTTGTAGGTGATTCGTGACTACGCAAATCCTCTATCAAATACTCATCACGGAAGCAAGTGAAAATACATCTCTTAAATTTTTACTTCGGCAATGTAATCAGCTTTCTGACGATACTCCTAAATTAGAGTATCTCTGATTTAATCATAGTCTCTCTTTTTCTGAATATACCTCTGAAAAATATTATGAAATGTGCGTGTAGAAGTGTAATCGATCATCTCTCTTGTTACTCTTTTTTTTTTTAAAGAGAGATTTGAAATGCTGAACGAAAGAAATTCTTTCTCGTTAGTTCGATGTTCTTCCACTCTTCTTTCAATGGAAGTTTATATATTGTTCAAGAGAGTCGCCAGGCTTTTTCAAACTTCCAGTTTGGCTTCCGCAAAAATCGTTCAACAGCGGATCCCATGTTAAAACTGGATCATGACTGGCTGGATAGCTATTTGTGTCTTTCATGACCTCGAGAAAGCTTATGACACAACGTGGATAAGTGGGGTCCTCCTTGAACTACGCACTCTCGGTTTCCGAAGACAGTTTCCTCTCTTTACATAGTTCCTTCTGCAAACAGATCCATCAAGGTCCGGTGATCGTCTGTTCCATTACGCCACTTTATTCTGGATGAAGGTGTTCCGCTGGGCAGTGTTCATAGTGTATTATTATTTGCTCTCGGATTCAGTGACGTCGTTACTACCGTCCCAGTAACGGTCAAGCTTTCCCGCCATGTTGGTGACCTGGCAATATACATTGCTGGTGCTAGGCTATCATTTCTAGAACGTCAACTCCAACTAGCAACTGAGATCATTTCACAATGGGGTAATTCCCATGGCTTCCACTTCTCACCCCAGAAAACCTCAGCAGTATTAATTATTTAAGAAAAAAAGAGAGTCGAAGTGCCTGCCCCCTGCCTCCCACGAACCTAATTTTATATGATTCACCCATTCTCGTTACTTTAAAGGTCAGATTTCTAGGCCTCATTCTGGATGACCACCTGACGTGCCCACCGCACATTAAACATCTAAAAACCAGTTGTCATCTTGTGCTTGACCTATTGCGGCATTACACCTCAAAATCCTGGGGGCTGATCATAAGTCCCTTTAACATCTCCACATTTTCCTAATCCAATCGAAGTTAGACTATGGCTGAGTAGAATATGGTCCGGCCTCCACAACTCTACCATACCTGTAAGATCCATACAAAACGAGGAGATCCGTATGTCCACAGGAGCCTTCCGATCGTCCCCCAAGTGAGCCTCGAAGTTGAACCCAATGTGATGCCCACTCTCTGCGAAGGGAATATATCATGTGCATAAGTTATCTTCGTTTTAAAAACCAAATACCGTCTACTCTGACACAGATTTGCGAGAGATACCTCAGAATCCTTTTTACTGTTTATCTGCAAACACAGTTATAGCATTATTAATTTCCTTAATATTCCTTTACAAAAGATGCTGCCTTTCTCTTACGATGAAGGATGTACACCTTGTCTTTCCTTGCTCCCACCATCTGTCTGACCCTGACATCTCTATCCAAATTCAATCCCCTCCTCCATGTTAAACTCATCATATTTCTCACCCTGCAGTTCATGGGGAATTTACACCAGTGTTTACTGAAGACTCTAAAACAGGAGGACAGTGTAGGCGCACCTTCTATCTTTCTTGACCACAACCTCTCCCATACTCTCTCTCCTCATTCTTTAATTTTTACTGCAGAACCAATGACTATAATGACTTCCCTTCCTCGAATTTAATTCCTTAACCAAAACCACCTTTATGTCATTTATTCGGATTAGCTCAGCTTCTTCCACAATGGTATCCGCTGTACAACAATCTCTCAGGCTGCTCCACTCTCGCAAGAAACAAATTATACTCTGTTGAACCCAGTCTCGCTTAGGGTGACTGGCAATGAAACCACTGACAGAGAGACTAGAGTGACTTCCTCCTACTTCCGTGGTTGTTCTAGGTACCTCTCGGACGCCATTCAACAAGGTCCCCTTCTATCAACTGATTATTATCATGCTTTCCAACAGGGTTTCCTGTCTTACTGGCAGGAGTGCTGTACGAGTTATCAGAGAGGGAAGAAACTTTAAAATATAAAGCTGAACATCGCTGGGCGGTCTTCCTCTCACCGACGAAATCGCTTGAATTGGCATTACTAATATTAAACACAGGCACTACATGTCATGGGACCCTCCCCCCTCCTGCAAATTTTGGTGTCGCCACTTCCCACAATCTGTTCAACACATCTTCATTGATTGTCCTCAATTGGACTCCATGTGCCGTTGCTATTCTCTACACTATATCACCTTCTAAAAGGCTATCCCATGTCTTGTCTGAATCGTCCCACTTCAATAATGGAGCAGTATTTTCTCTTCTTCAGAAACTGAACATTCTGTACGATATATATTTATTATTATTTTTTTCTGACACATAATAGGATTATGTTAGGACTGAACTTTTTTTTAATATATATTAATAGAATTTTGTTGGGTGCCTTCTCACACACACACACACAACACATATATATAATATATATAATATATATATATATATATATATATATAATATATATATATATATATATATATATATATATACTTATATTATATATATATATATATATATATTAATAAAATTTTATTAGGATCACACGTGGGGTTCGCATTTCCAACCTATCATGGCCGCTAATTCTATATATATATATATATAATATATATATATATATACAATAGTAAAATATACATATATAAAGCATATATTTTTTATTTTAATATTTCTCTATATTATATATATATATATATATATATATATGTATATATATATATAATATATATATTATTATATTTATATTATAATATATATATATATATATATATAATATAATAATATATATATATATATATTATATTATATATATATAATATATACAGGGTGATTCAAAACTTCTGTGACAAATCGGATTGCTGATAGAGCAAACGATAAGGAACATTTATGTTAAATAACCTATGTTGTATGACGCTTCGTTTCAAAGTTACGGACGATTGAAGGTACACTAGTTTATGTTGTGTGACGCGTTGCATGTAGGTTACCGACGATTTAGGTTACTCAATTTAATGTGTTTGTGCGTGCGTACATGTGTGTACGCTTAACGTCCTTCGGAAACACGTGCCAATACCTTTACCTTTCCCAATTCATCGTTGATTCAGTACAGTGTAGGCATCGATTGACGAATGGTTCACTTACACTCTTCCGAGTTTAACCTATGATAATGTGTTACGGGTGCGGCGAACGGGAAATGGACGAAGAGCGCACCTTATGTGCCGGGAACTGTTTCCACACAGAAACCACCCCCACTACACAATGTTTGCTCGTCTTCATCATCTCCTTCGAGATAATGGGACCCTCGTCCCCGGTGCATTGGTGGAAGACCAAGTGTGGTGGGGGTGATTTCTATGTGGAAACCATTCCCGGTATATGAGGTGCGCTCTTTGTCCATTTCCGTTCGGTGCACCGTAACACATTATCATGTAGGTTAACTCAAGAAGAGTGTAGTGATCCATTCGTAATCGATGCCTACACTGTACTGAATCAACGACATGAATTGGGAAAGGTAAAGGTATTGCCACGTGTTGCGGAAGGGACGTTAAGCGTCACACATTGGACGCACGCACCAAACACATTAAATTGAGTAACCCTAAATCGTCGGTAACCTACATGCAACGCGTCACACAACATAAACTAGTGTACCTTCAATCGTCCGTAACTTTGAAACGAAGCGTCATACAACATAGGTTATTTAACAATAAATGTTCCTTATCGTTTGCTCTATCAGCAATCCGAGTTTGTCACAGAAGTTTTGAATCACCCTGTATATATATATATATATATATTATAATATATTAGATATATAATATTATTATATATAATATAAAATATATATTATATTAATATAATCATAATATATATAATTATTATATATAATATATATATATATATACATATTTATAATATATATATATATATATAACAATATATATATATATATATATATATATATATATAGATATTATATATATATATATATAAATATATATATATATATATATATATAATATATATATATTATAACATAAATATATTATATTATATAATATATATAATATATATATATTATAAATATATATATATATATATATAATATATATATATATATATATATATATATATATTATTGCTTCTTTCTCTGCACTAAATTGATTTGATTGCATTGCTATAATCTGGCACTCGGCGTCTTAACCGGCAAGATGGAGCGTTGATCAGTGAGGAATAAGGAGTAATATATTTAAATGTCTATTAGTGTCGTGTGGGAGAGAAAGGGCATCTTAAGAGGTAGATAGATACTCTGCTTTCTCGTGTTTCATCCAGAGCATTATGTACGATTTAGAGATATATTACTAATTTGAAATCAGTGTTTGTATAAATAGAAATTGAGGTGACTTCCTAGTTAGTTTGAGTGTAGCAAGATTTATTTGCGTATTA
>JABUQX010066003.1:20000-25000 GCA_015478945.1 Trachelipus rathkii | reverse complement strand
TAATATTAATATAATAATGATATATATATATATTAAATAATATTATGATGTAATATATATAATTATTTTTTTTTTTTTTTTTTTTTTTTTTTTATTTCAACCTCACGGCATAGCCCTATTCAAGAGGGGAAACTTCTAGGTAATTCCTCTACCAAGGTACCGATGACATTAGGATAAGTCGAACCAGCTCAGCCTGATTGGACAGCGACTATCTACGTTATATATATATATATTAATATATATATATATATATATATATATATTAATATTAATATTAATATATAATATATTAATATAATATTAATATATATATATATAATATTATATATATATATATAAATTAAATATAATATACTATATATATTATATATATATCATATATATATTAATAATATATTAATATATATATAATTATTATTAATATATATATAGTATATATTATTAGATTTTCTCTAGCCTCTTCATTAGTTGTAGACAAATATAATAATCCTTTATGACCTATTATCATAATAAACCAATATAAATAATAAAAATTAGACTCTGTCAAAAAGTTTCATATACACATACTAGTCTTCTTTAGGGCTCAAAAGTACCTCAGAGATAAACTAGGGTGAATATTCATGAGTTTGACTGCGATATTTTATTTTTCCATACAATTAATATAAGGGTTCATCATTGCCTCGTACATCTATGTATTGAAAGCACTACCTCATATTATCTGGGGAGACTAATGTTTCAACTGAGTCTTTGGAAATGATCACAATGATCAAATTAGTTAAAGGTCATTACTGTCCAATATCACTTTGGACCTATTTATATAATCTTTAACGACTATGGTATATTGATCGGCTAGACTTCTGTATGAATAAAGAGGATAACCTATTCCTATTCACCAAGCCCTTACGAAACTACGTGTACACAATAGGGGTGGTAAGTATTTTGCATTAATTAGAACTCTCTTGTATATGGACAGTTTACACCGCGGCTTGTCAGCTGCGTAGTTGGGTCTTCTTCTTTACAGTCACCATATTATATATGGAATTCTTTCCTCTTCTTAGTGTATTGTACCTGTACTCGAGAATATTTAAACCACCTATCATTTTATTGTTTATACAGTGTTTGTAGATTATATATATGATCCACTGAACATTTAATTAGTAATGAATTAATTGTGTATAGTGTTATATATTTATGTTCAATAATATATATACTCACAAATTAATTATTATATATCCTCCTTATATCGAACAGAGCTCGTGAGTTAATCATTGTAAAAATAATAATAAATGCATCTCAAATAACATAATTAAGTCCTAATGAATGAAATAAGAGTGTAACGAAATGAGATGCTGTATTGCAAGTAGATTAATTATGAATAAATAAACTCATAAAGAATAATGTATTATTGAAATTAAAATAACGAATATAATAAGAACTACCACGCTCATCAAATAACTGAAGAGCTAAAAATAATGTTATCCTACAGTCAAACTTATTACTCCATATCATAATCACCATCTAATTGGTGACTGAAATAGAGTTCCACGCCAATTAAGAGTTACTATTGCGCATATATCGTGTGTGGTATTTTCGTTGAGGCGTTGCGTGCACGTGTATAGCCCTCGATCGGGTGCGCTGTGCTTCTTGACGTTAAGTGACAGTGTGAGCTTGAGTCGGTACTGCTGCATGAAGACCAGTTGATGCTGGATGTGTAAGGTTATCAGGGAGGAAA
Source organism: Trachelipus rathkii (assembly GCA_015478945.1). Lineage (NCBI taxonomy): Eukaryota > Metazoa > Arthropoda > Malacostraca > Isopoda > Trachelipodidae > Trachelipus > Trachelipus rathkii. The sequence continues at coordinate 23,268 of JABUQX010066003.1, read as the reverse complement.
AAAAGTTAGGCCAAAATAAAGTGTGAAAATTGTTGTTATAAAAAAAACAATTCTAGAGTTGTTTCTAAATTGGTGTTATTTTAATTAATTATGAGAAAGAGAATAAGTTAAAAACGCAAGATTTGATATTACAAATAAAAATATCATGTGAAAGAAGATGCACCATCTCTCTCTTATTTTTAAAAAAGTATAAGTCTCCATGTTGCATGCTTTTCCAATTATATTTGCGTTATCCACGTGTAGGGTAAAAAACACGTTTTAGTATTTTAAAAGAATAATTAAATCAAAATTTATAGGTGAGTTAAAATAACGTTATTTCATCATTGATATATTCACATTATTTTGGGCTGCATGAATTGAATATACTAAATAATATTTTATCCACTGTCTCTTATGAGCTTTATTTGATAAATAATATATAATATTCTGTTTAATAAATTTTGTCATTTTAAAAGAAAATTAATAGTCAAAATTTAAAAATATTAGTTATCATATTGATAGTATATTATATATATAATTATATTAATTAACTAAATATATATATATTATTTTTGCAAATTTATACAATATTTTTTTTTTTATTTATTTTATTATTTATATTATATGTTAAGTTAGGTTAGATAAAGCACCATATCCCGCATAGTTGCAGAACTAAAGTTGGACCAATTTTATATTAATATATAATATAACTTAATATAATACTACTTTACCTTCTCTGTTAGGATGTCTGGAACATAAAATGTAAGAACATAGGTAAAAGTCGAACGTATTATCAATAGCCAAAATATTGCCTATCAGTAAAATAGAGAATGTGAATTTTTTCTTCTATGACTCGATGACTTCGAGAAAACGCAGCTTCACGTATTTATTCTTAAGTTTTTATAATATATCTTTCATAATATTTATATTTCTATTTTTTCTTTTCATCATATTTTGCTACATCTCATTCTCAAAATCTCAATTAATTTAAATAAAAGAAATTAGTTTTCTTTCTTAAATTTTACCCATAAACAAAAACAGGAGGTTAAATATAGCAGAAAGAAAATAAATATTTAAGTTTTGAAATTTAGATATACTGATAAGATATGAAATTATCTTTATTACATATGAAACTCAAAACCTAAAGTTTACTCTCTTTATAGGTACATAATCACTCCACCTCCAAGTTCTTTATTATAATCTTTCATTCTGATATATTTTACAATTCTTTTTCACCCATATGTATGTCATGTGACATTAATAAATCCCATCACATCTTACTACACTCTTTACCTGCTGTGATCATTGCTCTCTTGCTTGCTTACCCTTCATGGTTTATCCACCGCTTCCTCAACACTCGATAGCTAAGTATCGAATCAATATTATATTAATATAATATATATATTATATATATTATATAATATTTATATATATATATCATTAATATATAGATATTAATATATATATATATTATATATATATATATATTAATATATATATATATATATATATTATATATATTAATATATATATATATATATATATTAATATATATTAATAGATATAATATATAATATATATATATATTTATAATAAATTTATAATATATATTGTAATTAATATATATATATATATATAATATATAATATTATATTATATATTATTATATTAATATATTTAATATATATATAGTATTAATATTACTATATATATTATTATTTAATATTATTATAATTATTAAATATATACTATATATTATATATATATATTTTATATGAATATATATATATATATATATAATTAATATATATATATATCAATATAATGAATATTTATTATATATATATATATATTATATAGTGAGTTAATAATATATATTATTATAATATATATATATATAGTATATATATATAATATATTAATATATATAATATAATATTTAGGGATGGAGTGTGTGTGTATATATATGTTTGTGTTATGTATTGTTTCAAAGTAATATATTATTATGATATATATTATATTATAGATATTTATATATTAATATATATAATATATTTATGTATATATATATTATATATTATATTATAATATTATATATAATATATATATATTATATTTAATATATTATATATATATATATTAATATATATATTTAATATATATATATATATTATATAATATAGATATATTATAAATATATAATATTATATTATATATATAGTATATATATATATATATATATTATATATAGAATTTAGTTAATATATAATATATATATTAATATATATACTATATATATTATATATATATATATATATATTAATATACATATATATATATATAATTATAATTATGATATATATATATATATATATTATATATATATATTATATATATATATATATATATTATATATATTTAATATATATATATATATATTAATATATGTAATATATATATATTATATTTTATGGTAATATTATATATATTAATATATTATATATATATGATAATATATCAGTAGCGCGGTGCATTTTTACGGGGTAAGCACAGGAGGCCGGGCCTGCTTTAAAAAAAAATTAAATAGACAACTTAAATGTAATAAATAATATTCTATTACTATTATAATATTTAATCATATTAAAAAAAATTGTTATTTATAAAATGTGTGATATATATACTCTTGGGAAGAACGCTATATTTTATCAATTAAGTATTCAATTTATTTTCTCTCTATGCGAAACTAATATATTGTATTTCATAAGGATCATTGACTGGAGGAATTTTGATTTGTGCCTCAAGAAAGCACTAATTATAATGCTATTCATAAAACATATGGTTGTTACATTTAGGCTAACGTATATAAATGAAATAACTACTTTAATTATCTTATATTATCTTTGTACTAATTTGTATGAGTATTTTTCACAAAGCATCCTCTCGAAATTTTGGCAAGAATAATTAAATAAGTAATTAAATAAGATAAATATATATATAATATAAAAAATATATATTATTTATAATATTATATATATATATATTAATTATGTTTAGGAGAAATCTTGGAAAAATAATGGAAATTTGAAAAGTTTAGAATCGTTTCGAATACCTATATTTGAAGTTTTAGAAGTAATTATATTCAAATCCTGATTTGGCTTCTTTTGTAATTTTAGTAGTTTATAAAAGAATATTTATAATGAAGTATATATAAGTAATGAAGGTGAGTTAAGGGCTTGTATAAGTCTTTAAATTACGTGTATAAATAATGTAAAATACAAATATAAAGTCT
>JABUQX010066003.1:0-15000 GCA_015478945.1 Trachelipus rathkii | reverse complement strand
AGTATATATGTTTTATTTTTGAATTATAGTCATTATTGAAAACTATCACCTTAATGCTTTTCATTTTTTTACATTACGCGAAAGATCTAAATACGAATTCTTCCTGTTAAATATTGATGATTGATGAGTATTAATATTGAGATCATATGTAATTGTATGTAATGATAGATGTGATGATTGTATTGTATGATTAGTATTGATGATGATGATGATGTTGAGTGGTCGATCTCCATGAAATTGGAAGGAATTAATCAGGTTGAAGATGTCTCAGGGCATTGTAGGTATAGAGGATGTGAAGAGTGAAGAATCATAGAAAGATAGAGTTGTTATATATTGAAAATAGCGTGAAAATAAAAGTTGTATAGTAGGTAATAAGACGAACCTTGAGATAAATACCACCTAATTAATGGATTTTAAAGGTATATCATGAACTAATGGCCTTCTACAACTAAACTGTTATATATGAACGGCCAGGGAAAGAAATCATGAAGAAAACTGATCACAGATTGAGAAAAGATATATTGATTATAGTACGTTTGGAGAGAAAGTGAATTACAGAAATTATCTAAAGGGTACTTTAGTGACCTAAGACTCTTTGTATCGAATTGATTTATCTGAGTTAATTCACTCATAGCAAAAGAATTAGTTACTCGAAATTGCTGATATAGCAGAATAGGACCAAATATATTACATATTATGGAGTAAGAAATGAAGATACAGTAGATTTACAATTGGTAAAATAGAGAGTAAATTAGATTTTAAGAAAGATTAGATTATGATTAGAAAGAGATTAGATTTAGATAGAAAGAGATTAGATTAGATAATAGAATAAGGATTTATATATGATTTATAATTAGAGATAAATGATTAGACTTAGATTAGAAAGAGAATTAAGATAGATTAGAAAGAGATTATAGATTTACTATTCAATTTAACTAATTTAAGAAATAAAGATAAGTATATTAGTATTAGAAAGAGATTAGATAGTGAGTTTATAAAAAGAGATATGAATTGAATTAGATAAGAAGATTATAATTTAGATTAGAAAAGATGAATTAGATTATGAATTTAGATAAAGAATAATTTAGGTTTAGAAGAATTTAAGCAATTAAGCAAGATAAGACAATTATACCCTTAAATATTCTGTAAGTATAACTAATACGCTAATAACATAAACCCCCTAAAGCAAAACATCTTTCAATAACTTACTTCAATAGTCTCAAGTCTCCAAACTAAGGGTTATCCTATACACTTCATCTTATCCCTACCCCCTATACTACTGTCCAGGCTAACTAATATATATAAATATATAATTAACTATATTTATTTATTTTCTCATGAGACAACGCTTACATACACATTAGTTTGATCATTTTACATATGTGTTTCTCATAATTTACTGTCAGAAAAATATTTCGGTCTAGTCCCATTAATCGTCGACTAAAATTTTATTCAGCTCTATATATCTTATGACACCTGTATGAAAACACAATACAAATTTAATCTCAAACACTTTTTCCGTTGAACACATTAGTAATAAGTAATAACAGATAAGCTTCACGTAATACTGCATAATTAAAATCATTGTACAGGCTGGATCAGAAATGGTAAAACATTTCCAACATATTTATTTAGTACAAACACTGTATTTCAAAATTAAGTAATAATATATATATATATAACTACTATAAATATCTGTAACATAATGCTCTTGATGACACGAGAAAGTCTTGTTTATATAGTTTTTTTTATTATCTTTAATCTTAACTCTTATAAGAGCTATCTCTTCATCACACAAGATAACTATACTACAATAGTATATTATAAAAGTTATTATATCTCCTCTATTCACTCATGATCAACAGCTCTCCAATATTTGGTAACCGTTAGACCCTCAGAGTGCCCAGAAAGCAATGCAATCTCACAAATCAATTTGTGCAGAGAACCGATAAATGCATAATAAATATAATATTAATATTAATATAATAATTAATATTAATAATATAATTATTTCCAATGATTAATGTTTTGTATAAACAAAAATACTTAATTAATGTGAAATTAATGTATATAATTTTTATTGTTAATAAAAATAATTTAAAACAAGGTTAAAATACATAGTATATTATTAACCTACTAGCTTTATTCCTAAGTTTTTTTATTCATTAGTACCTTCTTTATTACATAAGTGAGTGTAATTTCACTGAATCTATGAATTAATTTATTTAGTAGGTTATATATATAATTGGTATTATTTTTTTCTATTTAATCTGAGATTATTTGTATAATATGTTTATATAAGTATGTTATATGATCTGAAACTCTTCTCAGTGAATTTTTGAAATGCGAAAATATCTATAATTTTATTAATTTTTTGCTGTTGACTTTTATATTAAAATTTTTTTTTCGTCATTTTAATAAAGTAAAACTTAATTAAATATCCACAATGGTTTAACATACTCCTTTTTGGATTCATTTATATATATATATATATATATATATTATAAATATATATATATATATAATATATATATATATTATATAATATTATTATATATAATATATTATATATAATTAATATATATGTATATATATATATATTAATAATATTATATATTTTACTAATATATACATTGGAAAAATTAATTAATCTCTATAAAATATATGATATATATATATATTATACATTATAATAATATATTATATAATATTATATATTAATAATTATATATATAAATTATAAATATATAATATATATATATAAATATATATATATAATATTATATTATTTATAATAATATACAGGGTTAATATCAAAAAACTTTTCTGTGACTCTAAATATTTTTCTCTGTGATGAGCTGTATAGTGAGCAAATCTCATTAGGACAATTTATTGAGTTAATATAAAACTAATGTTAGTATGACGCTTTCGTTTCTCAAAGTATATACGTGATAACGATATATGAGTGATACATAGTTTATGTTATAGCTGTGACTGAGCGTTTGCATGGAGTAGGTTACCGTAACTGAATTATATGGATGATACTCAATTTTAAATTGTGATTTGCAGTTGCTGTTACATGTGATGCTATCAGCTTAATAACGTCCTTCGGAACACACGTTGCAATTACCTCTTATACTTTTCACCATAATATCATCGTTTGATTTCTAGTACAGTATGTATGGAGCATCGCATTACGAATTGTGAGTTCTCATTACACTCTCATGAGTTACACACCCTACATTGATAATTGAGTGTTACGTGATGTGACTACCGAACGGAATATGGACATAAGATGCAGCTACATGCTTCATGTTATATATTTAATATCCGAGGAATGGTTATCCACATAGAAATCACCACCACCTAACACTTGTTCTTCCTTAATCCTAATGACCGGGCATCACGTGAAGATACGTAGGGTTCCCATATTATCTTCCGAAGGATGAATGATGAAGATCACGAGATAAACATTATGTGTAGTGATATGGGTGGTTTCTGTGTAGGAAACAGTTTCACCGGCACATTAATTGCCTCTTCCGTCCTAAGTTCTACGTTCGCCGCCACCTAAATATACACATATCATGTATAGTAGTTAATCATCCGTGAGAATGAGAGTGAATAGTGAACCATTCGTATAACTCGATGGCTTAATCATATGTACTTGAGATATATAACAAACCGATGTACAATTGGATAAAGGTAAAATATATATTGGTCTCTCGCACGTAGTTCCGAAGGACGTGTTTAGGAGTGCTCGATATCACACACTGTTTATTCGCACGCATACATAAGATATACATTAAAATAGTTAGTAACTGAGAATCGTCACTCGGTTGAGGAGGTTGGTATCCACATGCAAACGTGCGTCACACAACATAAACTAGTTGGTACCTTCAATGTCATCTAAACTTTAGAAAGTCGAGAAGCGTGGAGTGAGCCCTGACCATTTCTAGTGGTTTATCTCCTAACATATCATGCTAAATTATGATTCTATCGTGCCGTCACTAGAATCGAGTTCTGAGTTACAGAAGTTTTTTATGAAAGTCACCTCCCTTGTCTATCAATAACGATAAGTTTCTAATAACCTATACTGATTAATATAGATTAGTATACTACACTAAATACGGTTATGCAACGGAACTCATGATTAATTATAAATTCATATATTGTAGGTGTAGTTTTTTATTTCTTTATATATATGTAATGTTTCTTTTTTATATTTGATGTATATATATATAAGGTAAAGAATCTACTCTTTTTAGTTATGATGTTTACGGATGTATAACTCTGATATTATTATCTTATATTAATTAAAAATTACATAAAAATGCTATGTTCTGGATATTATTAAACACTGTTATTTTTTATTGTTTATGGTTGTCAGTATCTCTAATATATATTTGTTCTATTTTGTGGATTTGTTTAATATATTATGTGTGTATTATATTCGGGGTATATAAATAGGGGTGATAGGTAATAAGATTTTTGTATAGATAATTGTTCATTATTTTGTTTCTATGGTTATAATATATTAGGTGGGTTAAAATTTTATTTCATGTTAATTTAAATAGTGCAGAATTTGTAGCTCGGCCTAGGATAGGTTTGGCGTAAAAATGCTTATACTACCCGAAATCGTAGTGTACTCATCTGATATTTAAAGCAGTTAGGGTTTATAGTGTATTCCTTTAGTTTACAGAGAGATAAATAACAAGAAGTTATATGCATCAATTTAATTTAAAAGTATAGATATTAGATATATTTATTATTTCTGGATACACATAATCTCGTTTATTTATTTTATGAATATTGTATGATATATATGATAGTGGAGATAGCTATAATGCGAAATGTTGCTCTCTCAGTATATAAGGTGGTAGTGAATAGTGTGTGATATGTGAGTTTTCAAAAGGCAAGTCCCGAAGAATATTCTATTGAGAAGAGTAGTATATTAAAATAAGCCTCTCAGTTCCCTATATATATATAATCCTATTATGTGTCAAAAAAAAAATAATATAATTAAATATATTATCGTTACAGAATGTTCGTCCTGAGAAAAGAAAATACTGTGCTCCATGATTTGAAGTGGGACATTCAGACAAGACATGGTGATAGGCTTGTGTATAGAAGATAACATAGTGTAGGAAATAGCAACGGGCACATGGTTATGCTGTGTTCAAGTTTGAGGACAATGCAATGTACAGATTTGTGTTGAACAGATTGTGGGAAGTGGCGACACCAAAATATTCAGGAGGGGGTGTGAGTGAAGGATCGCGCATGACAATGTAAGTAGCCTGTGTTTGAATATTAGTAATGCCAATTCAAAGGCGATGTTCGTTAATCTCTGGTTGAGGTGAGAGGAAACGCGCCAAGGTTCGTTGAGTATCAGCTCTCACTATTTAAAGATTGGTTCTATGCGCTTTGCATAACCGTGTATACTGCAATTGTGCTCCTGGCCAGGAATCAGGAAACCCTGTTTGGAAAGCATGATAAATAATCAGTTTGATATGAAGGGGACTTGTTGGATATCGTGCGTTAAATAGATTGTACCTTCTAGGAATGATCGAAACCCCACGGGAAGTAGGAGGAAGTCCACTCTAGTCTCTTGCTGTCAGTGGGTTTCAATTGCCAGTCACCCTATGCGACTGGGTTTCAAACAGAGTATAATTGTTCTTGCGAGAGTGGAGCCAGCCTGAGAGATTGTTGTACAGCGGTACCATTGTGGAAGAAGCTTGAGCAATCCGAATAAATGACAATTAAAGGTGGATTTTGGTTAAGGATTAAATTCGAGGAAGGGAAGTCATTATAGTCATTGGTTCTGCAGTAAAAAATATAAAGAATGAGGAGAGAGAGTATGGGTAAAGGAGGTTGGGTCATAGAGAAGATAGAAGGTGCGCCTTACACTGTCCTCTGTTAGATTCTTCAGTAAACACTGTGTAAATTCCCCTTGAACTGCAGTGGTGAAAATATGATGAGTTTAAGCTAGTGGGCGACGGCGAGATATTGCCATTCTCGATTGATTACTTCAGATTGGTCAATGTAATTTTCTGGCAATGAAATACCAATTGCCACCCAAATGAGTGTACATCCTTTCGTCATTCTTGTTTTTACATGAAAACAGAAGAATTTTTAGTAAAAGAGAATGATTAGGAAAATTAATAAAGAGGTCCTATAACTGTGTTTGCATGATAAACAGTAAATAAGGTATTGTCGCTGAGGGGATATTCTCTCGCAAATCTGAATGCAAGAGGATTAGACGGTATTTTGTCGTTTTTAGCTCGAAAGAATAATTCTTATGCACATAGATTGATTAATCGCCTTCGCTCTAGAGAGAGAATTGCGCGTAAATACTCTGTATTTAATGGCATGCACATTGGGTTCAACGTTCGAGGCTCATACGTCTCTGGGACGATCGGAAGGCTCCTGTGGACATTACGGGGAATCTCCTCGTTTGTATGGATCTTGAGCAGGTGGGTATGGTTAGAGGTTTTGCTATTTGAGTCTGGCGGAGGGCCGGACATCATACAGTGAATATTAGCTACTCAAGCCTATAGCTCACTCGACCGTAGTCGGACTTGGATTAAGGAAAATGTGCGGCAAAGTGGAGTTGATATAGGGAAATGGGAGTGATCAGCGCCGCCAGGGGATATGATGTGAGGTGTAATGCCGCAATAGGTCAAGCCACAAGATGACAACTGGTGGTTAGATGTTTAATGTCGGTGGGACGTGCAGCGTGGTCACTGCCAGAATGAGGCCTAGAAATCTGACCTTTTAAGAGTAACGAGAATGGGTGTGAATCATATAAAATTTGAGGTTCGTGGGAGGCAGGGGGCAAGGCACTTCGACTCGCTTTTTTTACTTAAATAATTAATACTGCTGAGTGTTTCTGGAGGTGAGAAGTAGCGAAGCCATGGAGATTACTCCATTAGTTTGATGAATTCACTGTAAGTTCATAGTTGGATGATGACTTCTAGCACATGGAATAAGAAGAGGTCCTAGCTCAACTCCAGCAATGTATATATTGTGCACAGGTCTTAACCATAAACTATGGCGGGAAATGACTTGACCGTTACTGGTAACGGTTATTAAGTACACGTAAATATCAGTCACTTGAAATCCGTAGAAGTGCAGAAATAATAATATTACACTCTTTGTACATACCTGCCCAGCGGAACACCTTCATCCAGAATAAGTGCTGTATAATATGGAGAATAAACAGTACCGATATTCATATCACAGGACCTATATTGATGGATCTTGATTTGCAGATAGGAACTATGTATAAGATAGAGGATACATCGTCTTCTAGTAAGAAATCATAGATAGATATGTTGCGATAAGTAGTTATCAAGTGATAAGGGATACCATTATCCACTCAGTATGTGTGTATCCATAACTTTCTTAGAGGTCATGGAAATAGACACAAATTATGCATATACTTACAGCTAAGTCATGATTCTCAAGTTTTATAATACATATGGTGTATTCGCGTGGTGTGGGTGTTTTGATGACGTATTTTTTGGCGGAAGCCAACTGGAAGTCTTGAAAAAAGGCCTGGGTACTTCTCCTTGAACAATATATATAACCTTCCATTGAAAGTAAGAGTGGAAGAAATCGAACTAACGAGAAAGAAATTTCTTTCGTTCAAGCATTTCAAATCTCTGCTTTAAAAAAAAAAAGAGTAACAAAGAGATGATCGATTACACTTCTACACGCACATTTCATAATATTGTTTCGAGGTATTATTCCAGAAAAAGAGAGACTATGATTAAATCAGAGTACTCTAATAGGAGTATCGGCAGAAAGCTGTATATAACGAGTTTGGTACGATAAAGTAAAAATTTAAGAGATGTATTTTCACTTGCTTCCGTGATGAGTATTTGATAAGAGGATTTGCAGTGTCACGAATCACCCTTACAAGTTGATAGCGCTGTGTGTAAGAAAACAAAAAATAGCAGGAGTAATACAGCACAGAGGATAATAGATATATATTAAAAATGTTGAAGAATTGAGTAAATCTAACGAGCCACAGTTCGGTATTATCTCACTCTCAATGATTTAGACTAAGAAAGCACAACCATATTGATATAGTACTATAGATCAATATTTTTTTTAAAATAATGTCCATGGAATAGTGGAGGTAAAGAATGTATACCAAATTTTAAGAGAGAGGTGGAGATGTTTCAGGAGAGAAACATGGATGGGAGGATAGAAGAGAAGAGACGGTAGGAGAGATGAGAGAGAGCTTTAGGAAGATAGGATTTTAGATGGATATAAAGATGAGAGAGAGAGAGAAGAGAATATCTTTTATTCAGATGTAATGTAAAGATATAAGATTAAAGTTAGCCTTAGAGGTGGGATTCACGAGGGGGCATATTAGAAGCTTATCGGAAGGGAAGAGATGTGAGGTTATCTCTGAACTACATTTTCTCTTAATTTATATACATCTCATTCCGTCGCTCTCAATGATGTCAACTCTCGGAGACTGGCGTCTTATTGAATGTTGTTTTGTCGAATTATTACTCTCTCGGTTCAAAGTTAAAGCGTAAACACAATTTCTACTGAGTAATAATGAGTTAGTATTCAACTGGTTGTTATATCATTCCAGATAACTTTTGTTGAACCTTAAATATTTCTAAAAATGCATAGCCTCTTATATCTGGTGAGTGAGGTATAATTCGACATGTGTTACGATGTATGAGTAGTCAAACAGATATCTTAGTAATGATAGGTAATGCTTGAGAAAAAAAATACGATACGAGTATAATATATATATATATATATATAAGTGACAAATAATCTAATTGACAAACTATATATTAATTTAACCTTAGTCGAACTCTCGATCAGAGGTGAAGCTTGTGTAACTTAGGTAAACCATAAAATTGTGAATGTTGAGGCAATATGCTTTCTTATATTATATATATGTGCATTGTAAGGAATATCAATAACATCTGCTACTACGAACTTTGATATATATTAAATAAAACAAGTTGTAATAAATTATAATATCATTGACTTTAGAGGGAAATATCCACCATATGTATTTTATTCATACTATCACATTTACAGACCGCACACTATTGCTATTAGTATATTTATCTTAAATTATGCTACTCACAAATATACGTTATTTAGATGCTCATAAGAAACGATTGATTTTATTTAGCTTAAACAGATCTTTCAGTAATGGATAGTACAGGAACAATTAATACATTCTCACGATGAATTTAATTATTAAACTTGAGTGATTAGCTTCTAGAAAGTATAGGTAACTATCTTATATTTACAGGAGCAGATATGAGTAAAGAGGAAAGTGACAAAGAAAATCATGAGAAGACCAGTTTCAACCTCAGTTCTGTTTTTTCAGGTAAATCAGATACATCTCAGAACATGATTATTATATATACTGAGTATGAATGATATCTTCAAATTATTAAATCATCCGTTGGGACTAGTAAATTTTTCTCAAATATAATGTAGTTTACTTTGAAAAAATAATTAATAAATATAGAAGTAAGGGTTACAAATTATTAAGTTTAAATATTATATCGATCTAGGATAGGATAGTTCTAACATGTGCGATGAAAATACGATGTCGCTCTTCAACTTGTGAGTTGGGCTTTATATATATTTTAATATATTTCTCGTGGTATGTATTACGCTCATACTGTCTATCAGAGATCTCCTTGTGGGTACATTTGGCACACAAGATGAAAGATATATGTCTTCTCTCTTGAATCTTGTATTGGATCATACAAGATTGCTGTTCAAGTTAGACAATACTGCTAGTGTGGATTCAATATAATATTCTTGAAAACATGACGATTGAACGATGCAATAAGAAAATCTGATTTACATTCGTATACAGATGAGGTTATTGTTACTGATTTATATTTCTTTTCGTGTACAAAAATTGTCACTAATAATCGAGTAAATTAATATCTGAAATAAACATTTAATCTAAGATATTAGAAGCCGATATAGAAGACAGATTGCACGGAACCGAGATGAAGATTTTATAATTGCCTATATTTGTCATAATGATAAGTATTAATATATAAGATTAATATACTACCTGGCTCAAAGACTCTATATGCCCATCGAAATGAGTAGGCCCTTAACTGGTGCTCGTTTAAATATCAATAACCCAGTCTATATATATATATATAATATACATATATATAATATATATAGATTAAACGGATGCTCCTCACCCATCAAAATATACTGATATAAAGCCGACGACTCAAAAATTATATTTATTACCTACTGCTGAAAAAATAATAAGTGTGATCTTTCCAGGTGCTTGAGGTATATACCTTAATTTAATAGCACCCCTAGGACTCGTATTCTCAAAAGATAATATTCTAGTTTGTTTCAGTTTATCTTCACAGTATAATCTTATCGCTTTAATCAATAAATTTGAGACCTGATTGTATTATAACTTAATAAAGGATACTAATATCAAACAAACAAAGACAAGTTTAAGTGATTACAGGATTACAAAGAGTGATTCAAGATAATGAAGTATAATTTCCGTCTTACATATCCTCTTGTCAGCACACCGTTGAACATATGACAATGAACTTTTGAATGATAATAATAAAAATAAAACTTTCAGGGAAAAAAGGGTCTTGTCTCCCATCGGCAATTAAATAGTATAACATGAAGGAAAGACACTACATAAACTGTATATATTATATAGATATATATATATATATATATAATAATATATATATATATTATAATATATATATATAATATATATATATTATAATATATATATATATATATAAAATATATATATATATAGTATATATATAATATATATATAATATATATATATAATATATATATATCTATATTATTTAAATTAAATATATATATATATATATATATATATATATGTTATGGTATGAATAATCGGATTATAGGATACTTATATATATATATATATTATATATAATATATATATATATATATATATATATATATATATATATATATATTATTTATATATAATATATATATACATATATATATATAGATATATATATATATATATTATATATATATATATATATGATAACTATATATATAATATATTATTATAATATAATATATATATTAATATATATTATATATATATTAATATATATAATATATATATGATATAGTTATTAATATATATATATATAATATATATTATATTATATATATAATATATTATAATATTTAATATATATTATAAATATATATATATATATATAAAATCAAGAATTAGTAAGCTCAAAAAAATGAGAACTTAATAATAGAGTGTGAGATGTAGGTATATTATAAAATACCAAAACAATAAATTATAATACAAAAAAAAGGTAAAATATAAAAAAAAATAAAGAGAAGTTTGTATTTTTAAATTATAAATTAATTTAATTATATTATATTTCCTCTCATTTACACCTTAATTCTATTATCAATTTAATGATCTTTATCTTATTGACTAGATATGATTCCTCAATATTATATTTATTGATTATATATTATATTATAATATATATTAATATTAATATATATATATATATTATATATATATATAATTTTATACTCGTACCTAAGTGTAATCTCAGGAAGTAAGAAAATAATTAAATTAAATATATAATTATATATACTAATAATTTATTTTGAAATTTTAACATACAATTTTCATATTTAGTTGTTACCGTATATTATATTTATATAGATTCTTTTTAAGTTTTATATTTTAATTCCATTTTGATTTATATAGAATAAATTTAATTATATATTATATTTTATTATTATATTTCGATTTCTACTTTCATGATTTGAGAATATATACTAATAATAACTATACCAAATTCTCGCATATGACCTTTTGTCTTTCAAGCGACTATATTTATTTTTCGGTTTTATATGAAAATAAACTCTCACGATATTAGTTTTATATATTTATATTATATTCCATTGGGACTCTTTTTAAACTTTAAATTTATCAAAGAAACTTGTCAATAATGATCATTAAGGAGTTATGTTATATAATGAGTGTCCTGTTACAGCTTCGCATGTCATCAAATCAAAATATACAGCTTCAGCCAAATGTTTATTATGATTTATACTTCTTGGTCCATGAAAATCTCATTTTTCATACTATTCTATACTGATATAAAATTAAATATAATTGATAATAAAATATAAATAAAAAAAAATGCCAATTATTTTTCAAAATAATGTAGATATATATTACTATTAACTCATTTATTATCTCATATTATAATATATATATGTTGAGTGTCAATAAAGCTTTTTACTATCCATTAAATAAGTGCCATGGTGAATATCCCGACTCTATAGTTTAAAAAAAATAAATTTTTTAGTATATCTTATAATTTATTAGTATATTATTTTCAATATATACGTAACGTTATATAGCTGATTTACTATAATATATATGAGATAATGCATGTTAGATATGTGGGATAAAATCATTTAATTTTAGTATTGATTATTAATATATACTCTCACTCTTGGATGGATGTATTACTAATATATTACATTTATCATAGAGAAAAGCCTAATAGTTTTAATATACTACTCGAATAATGAACTGAAATCTTGAATATTTCGAGGATGTTGTTGCTCAACGCGGAGACATCATGAACCTAAGATTTTATTTTTCCTATTATTAGCAATAGGCCTTAGGCGTGGAGGTGAAGTACGGAGCCGTAGAGTAAAATTATAATAATTATTTTTTGTAATTTTGAAGTGACTCTAGATATATGAGCTCGGTGAGTAATTTATTTACTCCATATATATCTATCATATATATTATAAAAACAATGGGTCAAGATTGGGGGATAATATGTGATATATTAAATAGTGATATCTGGAACAATAATATTAAATAAATGGTTAGTATGGGTAATAATACATACCGGCAAAATAATAAAAACCATATATCATCAAGACTCGAGTAATACCTAAAAAAACACAGCCTACTATTTTTAAATAATATATATATTAATTTATTTATCTCATAATATATTATATGAGCGATAATCAGTAGTATATTAATACTATTGATTTCAAACATATTAACTTAACGTTTATTGAATGTTTATAAGAATTTTTTTGTGTCCTACATCTTTGGCCATACATCTGAATAGTACACGCCCAGCTCTGATATTTTACTGAGCGGGAGACTGTATTGATCTCAAATTCGAAATTAATAGTGAGAGTAAATACTCAAAAATGACGCTCCATTTACAATAAGTTATAAAAGGGTTTTTTTCATAAAGATATTCTTATTTCATATAACCACTCTCTTATATAATTTGGAAATTATTTCAAATTTATCATAACCTCCTATTTATCATAGTGACCAACGTATTTCAAACTAAAATTCAAATTTTCAAACAAATTTTTATATATTCAGAACTTTCAAGATAATCTCACAATTTACTTTTCTATTATCACATATGGTTATTCCATACTTATTGTACTGGCTCTAATTGCTTTACAATGTTTCAAAAACAATTTAATCTCCGCGAAACAAATTCAAACATAAAATTATCATATTTTTATTTTGTAATATATTTATACTATATATTACATTTTTAATATTTTATCGTAAAATCAATATGCTTATATTAATAATATGTTTATTTATCTATAACATAATATAATTTTCATAAATAGTAACTCATTCAAATATATATATATAATTTTTTATTTATTCTATATATATTATATATATATTACGTCGTATATAAAAAATAAGATTTGCGGAATCTCCCTACCAGAGAAAGCTAGGGAATAATTAAACTCTAAATTTTTTTCTGAATCAAGCTCCTTTCTTCAATAACTTAAAGTTCTTCCCTATCACCAAATCATAACATAGTAAGCTCAAAATGTCTTAACTAACCCCTATTACAAATTCACAACAACATACTATACACTCATAAAAAATTCTTCTAATATAATATTACTTTATACCTTCACAAACATCTAACCATTATATAAACTTTCCCATCTTCCTAAATCGCCAATTTTGCAAACATAACCAAAATTCAAATTTCTCAATTGGACAAAATCCATTTTCGATCTCCTTCGGTAAATTAACCTAGACATAACTTACTTAACTCTTGAATGGAGCGTGACGTCGAAACTCCTTTACATCTGGACCTGAGACGAAGCGTGTATCGCATGGATTCTTAAACCTCTCGAGTGGTAAATTATTAACACTCTTTTATTTTATCATTCCCCTAAATATTTATAGTGATTGATAGATAAAACTACAAAAATTTATAATCTCTACCTAATTAATAATTATAAGGTAAATATAATTAAATAAAATTATAAATAATATTAATTTAAGTGTTAAAATATTTTATATATTGTAAGAAAAACTACAAAAAAATTTGAGATATTAATACATTAAAATTTTTATTTTAATCTCATTTTTAATAAATTTACTTTTATATTTATACTTCCATGAATTTTACCAAAAAATGTCAATAAGCCAATCAAAATGTTCAAAAATAATTATATATAGAAAGTTTTTAGAGAATCAAATTCAACTATTATAATTAGAACTATTTGATATTATAGCTAAAAACCATAATATATTAAAATGTAACATTACCACAATTTTGTGTGAAAAAAGTATTTATATTATATTATTTATACTATTATTATTAGTATTTGTATGTTATTATTTATAATTATTAATTAATATATAATTATAATTATTATTAATAATATTTATATAATTATATTAATTATTATATATATTTTTAATTAATTATTATTATTATATTATTTTATTTTATAATTTAATTATTATATATATTATATATTATTAATTAATATTATATTATATATATTATTAATTTATTATTATTATTAATAAACTTATATCTTATATATCTAACCGCGATTGCTCCTACGATTAACTTATGCGGTAGTGTGTCAGTATTGCTT
>JABUQX010066002.1:22500-32097 GCA_015478945.1 Trachelipus rathkii | reverse complement strand
TTATATATATATTATATATATTATATATATATATATATATATATATATATATATATTTATATATATAACACAGATTTACTATCATATATATATATATATATATATATATATATTATATATACATCTGTTATATATCTATATATATCCCCATAGAAAGTTATATATTATATATATATATTATATCGAAATATATCGATATATCCAATACTCGAATATATATCGATATATCAAATATCAAAGCTCAGACGAAAGATTCAATTTCTATACCTATATATATATATATATATATATATATATAGTATATATATATATACTTTATATATATAAATATATAAAAATATCACAAAAAAAATACATATTTATATATATATATATTATATATTATGATGTTATATATATATATGACTTAATTAAACTTTCTTCTGAGTAAAAAAAATTCTGATAAATTCCATATATATATATATATATCGAGTATATATATATATGTGTATATTATATATATATATATATAATATAATATATATATATATATTATATATAATATATATATTATAATATATGTACATGGCTATGTCTCAATGCTAACACTTTGACTCAGCTGCTGGAAGCCGCACATGTTCAACCTATTCCGAAAAAAGGAAACGGCTCTGTCCTTCTAACTATCGGCCCTATAGCTCTTACTTGTATCTATCTAAGATTTTTGAAACTCCTTCTCAAACTCTCATTTCTTAAGATCATCTGGAATCTCATTCACTTCTTTTCCGATCGTCAGTACGGCTTTTCGGCGCTCGAGTTCACTGGCGATATACTTTCCTATCTTACTGATTTATGGTTCTCGCTCTTAGGAACACGGGGAGACTTGCGTGGTGGCGCTTGACATATCACAAAGCATTTTGACCGGGTATGGCACGCGTCACTGCTCTCCAAGCTCCCCTCCTTTGGGGTTTCCTCCTTCTTCTTTGCTTACTTATGTCTAGTTTTTCTTTCAATCGCTCAATATCGGCTGTTGTTTGATGGGCGACTTCTTCCTTTTCTATCAATAGTGTGTTCCTCAGGGTTCTGTTTATCTCCTACTCTATTTCCTACTTTTCTTATGATCTCTCAACCTGCAATCTAACTCTATCACTCATATGCGATGACTCGACTCTTCAATTCTTCAACTCATTTCAATTTGCTCCCTCTTTTACTTCTAGAATTGCCTCTCGTCTTAATCTTTTTCCGATTCTATTCTCGCTGAATTTCCGATAGAATTTTCCGGTGGGGTCGTCTGAACCTGTGAAATTCAATTCTTAAAAACTCAACTTCTACAAATCTCCCTTTAAAACACCTTCTAACTTTCCTATCTCTTTCGATGTTTCTCTCGTCTCTCCTGTTTGACAATATAAACATCCTTGGCCTTAACAATAAACAAAAAAAGTCTTGGAATACCTCACATCACAACGGTTGCTAGGGCGGCCTCAAAGAAACTAGGAGTTCTGTTTAGACTGCGAGACTTTTTTCCTCTTCTCAGTTGCTCCAGCTTTACAAGGGCTCATCTGGCCCTTAGAATGGGAATACTGCTCTATATCTGGGAGACTCTTGGTTTCAACGCCGGCTTTTTGAATGGGGTCGAGTCAAAGGCCAAAAGGCTTATAACCTGTTCTGTACTTTTTCCAGTTCACTTTGACCCTCTATCTTTGCGGCGCGATGTTGTTGCTTTATCTCTTTTCTATAGGTACCGCAGCGGCAGGTGCTCCAGGGAGCTTATCACTCGCGTTCCTCCATCTGCGTAATTTACTTTAGTTGTTTACTTCTGAGGCGTGCAACACCCCTTCCTTGATAGGGCTCTACCCGTGAAGTGTGGTGACAATCGTATATATATATAATATTAATATTATATATATATATATATATATATATATAAAATATATATATATATATTATATATATTATATATATATTATAATATATATATTTTATATATATATATATATAGTGATATCATGAAACCCATGCAGATACCTATTTATGTATTTATATTAAACAGACGCCATTTTTCAAGTAGTTTGACTTCATAATCTGTCTAGTGTAGAGTTAATTTTTTCAGCCTAAGTTAAAGATGAATTTATTGAACTTGTTGAGGTAAATGTAATGGTTGATTTGACTTTTACTATTGTTTTTTCAGCATTTCAATTGAAAATTTTTAGAACTAAAGATTATGATAAATGTAATTGCGAGTGTTCCATAATGAAAATTGCCGACAAATTTAAATTCTATTTCTGTAATAGTAGCAAATGTGGTTTAAAAAACACGATATATGGTTTTCACCTAAAATTATTGGTTTTTCAATATAAAAACTACTTATAAGGATGCACTTTTTAGCTCATATATATATATATATATTATATTATATATATATATATATATATATTATATATATATATTATAAATAGGTATATATATTAATATATCTAAATCGCTATTAGGTTAGGTCCTACTTGGGGGCTTTCTAATCCATTAGGTTTAAGGTCCTACCTTGGGGGCTTCCATAATCGATAGGTTAGGCGCGTCTTGGGGTTACATAAATCCATTATGTTAGGGCTACTTGGGGCTATTAAGTCTAGTTAGGATAAAATTTTGTTAGGTAAACACAGATTATACTATATATATATATAATATATATATATATATATATATATATATATATATATATATATATATATATATATATATATATATATATATATATATATATATATATATATATATATATATATATATAATATTGAATTCTATCAATATATCAAATGTTGATATGTCGATTTATTGATTACCGATATATCGAATATAGATTTCTTGAATTGAGTTGATTTTACTTTTTATAGTAGATTTCTTTTTATTGTAAATATATAACATCCACATATATATATATATATATATATAATATATATATATATATATATATATATATATATATTATATATATACTCCTCTTCCCAAAAGTAATTTACGGAACATCCCATGAAAGACTGAGTAATGTAGCTCCTCCGTCAAGTATACGAGTGGGTAGCTAGTTACCTGGGCTACATATCCATACCAGTTTTAGCCAGATTTATAATGTTAGTCTTGCACTACATCTGTCTATGTATGGGCGTGTGTTTTACACTACATCTTTTTTGTGTATGGGCTTGTTTTCTATCCTCGTTTCATTTTTGCGATGTAGATAAATATTGAACAGCGGTACGTTATCAAATTCTGTTTGAAACGTAACATGTATGCCACTTAGACATTTACTTCTTTAAAAGAAGCTTATGGGGATGCCACTCTATCGAGAAATATGATTTTTAAGTGGAACAAAGCTTTCAAAGGGGACCGAGAAAATGTTGAAGACGACCCTCGTTGTGGAAGACCAATCTCGTCAACAATCGATGAAAATGTGTAAGTTGTTAGAGCTGTGATTGAGAGAGACCACCGGTTCAGTGTCAGACTGACTGCAGAAGAAACTGGTTTGGATAAAAATATAGTTCATAGAATTTTAACGAACCATTTACATATGCGAAAAATTTGTGCAAACTAGTGCCGAAAGCGAGCAGGGTCAAAATTTGTCAAGATTTACTTGAAAGACTCGAAATGGAGCAGAATTTTTGGATAAAGTTATAACAGGCGATGAACCATTGGTTTTTGAGTACGATCCTGAAACCAAGCGGCAAATTGCGGAATGGCAAGCAAAGAATTTTCCTCGTCCGAAGAAAGCACGTATGAGCAAGTCCAAGATGAAAACACTGATTATTGTTTTTTTTTTTACAGCCGTGGTATTGTGCACAAGGAATTTGCACCTTCAGGACAGACAGTTAATCACGTCTTTTACAAAGATGTCTTTGAACGACTTTGAAAACGAGTTCAGAAAATCAAAACAGACATTGCAGACGATTGGGTGCTGCACCACGATAACGCGCCATCTCACACTGCGTTCTCAATTATAGAATTTCTGGCGAATAAAAACATTCAAGTACTTCCACATCCTCCATACAACCCAGATCTAGCTCCCTACGATTTCTACCCCTTCTTTAAGTTGAAAATGAAGTTGAAAGGCCATCATTTTGGGACGATGGAAAACAAAAAATACTGTAACACATGAACTAAACACCCTTCAGGAAAATGACTCCCGGTACTGCTATGAACAGTGGAAGAAACGACGGAACCGCTGTGTAACCTTCCAAGGGTCATACGTCGAAGGAGATAGCTTTAATTTCAGGGTAAGTCCAAGTACATAATTAAATACAACATCAACACTTACTTTTGGGACATAATTTATATATATATATATATATATTATATATATATATATATATATTATATATATATATATATATATATATATTATATATATTAAAATAATATATTTTATTTAAATATAATAAATTATAAAATATTAAAATATTTATTTAATATTTAAAATTATTTTTTAAAATAATAAAAAAATATATTATATTAAATATTTTAATAAATTCAAATAATTTTAATATGATATATATCACAGATATATAGTATATATATTATATATATATATATATATGATATATATATATAATATATAATATATATATATATATATATATATATATATATATAGAAGATAAACACCACCGCTCACGGGCAGAGCCCTAATCTAGGAGGGGGTGTACTCAATTAACGTCCGAGCAACAAAACTTTTAAAATTGTCATAATTTCTTAAACTCACAATATGAAGACGACTCTGCTTTGTTTATTGAGTGATCTTACACTGAGCTATCGGGGGCTTTTAGTATAAATGAATTTAAAATATAATATACAAAAAAAACATATACAAACTGTAACACAAACGTCCAAAGACTCTGTAGTTACATGATTTTATACTTCACTCTATTATTTTTATTATTTTTTTTTTTTTAGTTAAGGAAATTAATATTCTCTTTTGTATATTTCTTTATTATTTTGGAATATTTGAAAAATTCACGAAATAAAATAATTATTATATTGTTATAATGCAAAAGGAATGTAATGATATTTTAGTAAAGGTATCGAGGATAAATCTGTTAAATATAAAAAAAAATAATAGATTATTTGGTTGGAGTATTGGTTTATGAACCGTGGGATGACATTTATCGTTATTAAGAAAATACTAAACCAATCCATATAAAATATTCCTTCATCGAAAAGATAGAAGAAAAGGAAAAGGATAGAGAATCTCATATAATAAACAGCAAGGAAGATCGTTAAAAGAAATCTCTGTAAAATGAAAAAAAAGGCAAAAAGGAACGTGTGAATTCTTTCAATCTAAGATCAGCTGAGTGTAACTTTCTTTGTTCTAACATCAGTAAATGATAAATTTGAATAAAGAAGCCTTTTCTATAGGAATCCAGAAGGTAAACATTGAAAGGAATAGTTTTGTTATCCAGAAGTTAATCTAATTTTGATAGAGTAGAATCAACCTAAAATAATCTGAAACAGGAAGATATTTCATCGTTTTACGTATGTGATACTTACTAAATTTAAAAGAACAGATATTGTTGTGAACGTATAGAAATATATTTTAATATGCTCCTAGGTCATTTTAATAAGAACTACGGGGTGTCATTAACAGATACGGTTATTCGTCGTACCTTTGTGACATAAATTGGGGCCTGTCCGAGATAGCTTGCGATTAATTTAGTAAGTGTGAATATTTTCCCTTAGTTAATTAGGTTGTGAAAAACTTTATAAACACTAATATATAAGAATGAAATGCGAAGCTCTGTATAAAGTCGCCCAAGAGTTAGGATTGAAGGGTAAGGAAGCGAGAGAATTTGTTAAAGAGGAAAGAGAAGCAGCCAGATTAGTTGCGGAAAGAGAGGCGGCCAGATTAATTGCGGAAAGGGAGGCTGCAAGAGAGATAGTGGAGAGAGAAGCGGTCGAAAAAGAAAGGGAACGTGAGTACGAACTAAAGAAAATTGAGCTCCAATCAAGGGCTATTTTTGTACCACCTCTCAATAATTATAACTGCAATAAGGACAAAGTGCCAAAACTTCCTTCGTTTCAGATGATCGAGATGAGATAGATTCTTATTTGGAGAGATTCCAAAGATTCGCGGAAATAAATGGATGGGATAAAAATAATTGGGCATCTCATGTAAGTGCATTACTCACTGGGAAAGCTTTGTTGACCTATTCTCGCATGTCAAAGGAAGATAGCGTCGACTATGATAAGTTAAAGCAAGCTCTTATGAAGAGTTATAATTTGACTGAAGAGGAATATAGAACCCGTTTTAGGAATTCTAAGCAGTTGGCAAACGAAAGACCCTCTCATTTCATTGAAAGGATCAGCAATTACTCAAATAAATGGATCAAAATGACAACGCTGTAGCGTTTTTGACGGATTGATGAATTTGATGATTGCTGAACAATTTGTATATGTCTGTCCGAAGGAACTAGCCCCATTTTTTAAAGAGAGAAATATCTTTGAGTTAAAGACGATAGCGGAGGAGGCTGAAAATTACTTAATGGCACATAATAAAGATATGTTTACACTGGGATTAAAGGACCGAATCAGAGACAAGAGAGAAATTATTATTACGACAACGGAGAATTCTGAAGGGAACAAGAAATGTGTCATTACTTGTTACAAAGTGCAAGAAAGGGGAATACATCATTGGAATGTAAAAGCCAAATAAAAGATGGGAATAGTTATAATAGAAAGTACCCACAACGTAACGACTATAATAAATAATATGACCGTATGAAAAATTGGAGAGAATATCCAGTAAAAAGGGTAGCCGCTTCAATCTCCATTTGTGGAAGCGAAGATCCCAAAAATGCGGAAAAAGCAGCTTCATGCTTGAGTACAGAGCAGTATGAATTGGCAAATGAAGACGATATCTTAAGATGTGTAAAAAACGACGACAAGATTATATTAGCTTGAAGAAAAGCTATCCCATTTTTAAGATTCGCGTGTGTTAAAGCAACACGTGATAATTACGACGTAAGAAAGGAAAATATGCCCGTAATAAAAGGAGTCATAAATGGAATCACGGGGAGTGTCCTACGAGATACTGGGTGCGACAGTATAGTCGTCAAAAGGAAATTTGTTAACAATGAGATGCTAACAGGGAAAAGACGTCGTATGTTCTTAATAGATAATACAGTTAGGGAAGTTCCTACTGTGAAAATTAGCGTAGAGACACCATTCTTTAGTGGAGAAGTTGAAGCACTAACGTTAGAGGATGCCATTTACGACATAAAAATTGGGAATATCCCTGGCGCAAGGGCAGTAGATGATCCCGAAAAGGGGACGACGACGGCTTGTGTAGTTGTGACTAGAAATATGAGTAAAAGGGAATACGAAAATATGACAATTAATAGATTAAAAAGCAATTTTGGGGTTGAGGTCACGAAAAACGAGTTCATAAAGTTACAAGAAGAAGATGAAACGTTGAATAGATGTCGATTTCGCAGCCAAGAAGGAAGGAAAGAAAGTGACACATTTTGTTATACACTCAAAAGAGGCATACTGTATAAGCTGACCTTTAAGAACGGATGCACAAATGAACAAGTAGTAGTTCCGAAGAAGTTAGGGAAATGCCTTTTGGTTATGGCTCATGACAACATCATGGGTGGACATTTGGGAGTAAAAATACGGCAGATACAATACTCTCAAGATTCTGTTGGCCGGGTATACACGAGGACGTGTCCAGGTATTTCCATTCCTGCGATATTTGTCATAATACAGTTTCAAAGGGGAAGGTCGTTAAGACGCAGCTGACAAAAATACCGTTAATAGATGTACCTTTCAAAAGTGTGGCAGTCGATTTGATTGGTCCAATCGTTCCCCCATCGAAAGAAGGGCACAAATATATCCTCACTTTGGCCGATTATGCGACTAGGTACCCTGAAGCTACACCTATGAAAAACATAACCACAGAAGCTGTCGCATCAGCATTAGTGGACATTTATAGTAGGATTTTGCTACCAGAGGAGATATTGACAGATCAGGGAACACAGTTTACTTCAGATTGCATAAAGGAAGTTTCCAAACTGTTGAATATAAAAAAAAATTAATACGAGTCCATATCATCCAATGGCTAATGGGTTGGTGGAAAAGTTCAACGGTACACTCAAGAGAATGCTCAAGAGATTGTGTCATGAAAAACCCGAAAAAGGGCATCAGTTCATAAATCCTCTACTTTTTGCATATAGAGAAGTTCCTCAAGAAAGTACGGGGTATTCGCCTTTTGAATTGATGTATGGAAGAACCATACGCGGGCCCATGCAGATAATGAAAGAACTATGGACAAACGAGAGGAGGGAAACCGAAAGCACAAATAGTTATGAATATGTATTTCAGTTACGTGAGAAAATAAAAGAATCGTTAAAAATTGCGAAAACCGAGCTCGAAAAGGTTCAAAATCGTTATAAGCATTATTATGATAAAGGTTCCAAAGAACGTAAATTCATCATAGGAGACTCAGTGCTAGTATTACTACCAATGGATAGTAATAAACTACTGATGCAGTGGAAGGGTCGGTATCCGATTGTAGAAAAATTGGGAGAAAACGACTATCATGTGAAGATAAACGAGAAGGTAAGGATTTATCACGCAAATTTACTAAAGAAGTATTTTAGAAGAGTGGATGGGGAAGAGAAATCGTTAGTACAAGCGGCATCAGCGGGAGTTATCGAATGGGTAAATGATGAAGAAACGGAGGACGAGTTGGAAGATAATGATATAATACTGGGAAATTGTACATCGAAGGAAACTGTGGATGATGTAACAATAAATTGTAATCTGGAGCGTGATAAGAGAGAGGAGGTTAAATTATTACTTCTCGATTATAGGGAGTTATTCACGGAACTTCCTGGAAAAACTGACGTGATGAATCATTAAATTATGCTCACAACAAATGATCCCATTAGATCTAAACCTTATCAGGTCCAATACGCTCTGAGAGAGACGCTTAAGAAAGAGATTAATGCAATGTTAGAAATGGGAGTAATAAGGGAATCGGACTCACCATAAGCCTCTCCTATAGTCATGGTAAAGAAAAAGGATGGATCGAATCGTTTGTGTGCCGATTGCAGAAAACTCAATAATGTTACAGTATTTGACCCGGAGCCTATGATGACTACGGAGGAAATATTCGCAAAATTTGGGAAGGATAAATATTATACGAAAATAGATTTATGTAAAGGATATTGGCAGATCCCATTAAAAAGGGAGGATATATATAAAACCGCGTTTATAACGCCTGATGGATATTGTGAATTTATGAAAATGCCATTTAGCTTGGTGAATGCTGGCGCTACACTTGTTAGGGCACTGAGGAAAATATTAAAGGGAATGGAAAATACGGATAATTACATCGATGACATCGTTGCCCATACCCAAACCTGGAAGGAACATATAAGGGAGACAAAAAGAGTTATTTAAAGGTTATAAAAATCGGGAATGACGTTAAAACCGTCTAAATGTGAATTCGTGTCCGAAGACATAGAGTTCCTCGGTCATAGTATAAAAGCTGGAATATTAAGTCTACAATAATATAATATTAAGAAAGTTAGGAATGCAAGAAGACCGTTAACTAAAAAAGGGGTGAGGTCGTTCTTA
>JABUQX010066002.1:0-12500 GCA_015478945.1 Trachelipus rathkii | reverse complement strand
TTTTTTTTTTTTTTATTTTTTTATTCGTCTGAAATTTTTTTAAAAAAAATTTTTTTTTCCCCTTTTAGGGGGCTCGAGGTACTGATGTTGTAAGTAAATACCAAAGTGTAAATGGATAAGTCAAAGTTAGTCTTTCTTTTTTTAACTAAAGGAATACAATAGGGTAAACCGCAAAGATAGCAGAGTCGGGGTCTCTCGCCTTCCCGGTGGACCGACGGGGGGGACTTCGTTCCCCCCCTCGTCCCCCGTCCGGCTCGAGCCCCCTAAAAGGGGAAAATAATTTTTTTTTTAAATATTTCCGAAGAAATATTGCAAAAAAAAAAAAAAAAAAAAATTAAAACCCTCCTTAAAATTTTCCGCTGAATCCAAATATATATCTTTGTTTTACTGTAGTGCTGCCGTTTCTCCGAGTTAGATAGATGCCAGTTTAGACACTCTGACATCATTATTTATTATTATATATTTTATTATTATTATTATTAATTATTATTATTATTATTATTATTATTATTATTATATGTATTATTATTATAATTATTACTTTTATATTAATTATTATTATTATTATTATATTATTTATTAGTATCATTATTATATTTTATTTTATTATTATATAAGTATAATTATAATTATAATTATAATATTAATTATAATTATAATTATAATTAAATTATAATATAATAATAATTATAATTATAATTATAATTATAGATTATATATTATTTTTATTGATTATTATTATTTTATTATTATTATTATTATTTTACTTTATTATTTTTTATGATTATTATTATGTATTGATTACATTATATAATTATTATTGTACATAAATTCATACGTCTTGAAAGAATTTCCTAATTAATTATAATTAGTGAAGCAAAATAATGCGTAATAGGAAATGCCTTTTTTACAAAAAAAAATCGAAGTCCTATATCAAAAGCCTCACGCATATCATAGCCTACTTAAGTAAAAATAGATTGAAGGTCAGAAGTTTATTAAAAAAGTCGAATATATCATTGCCTGCGTATCTAGGAATTGGCCATATATATATTTAAATATATAGATATAGATATATGCAGTATTATATATATATATAATAATATTAATATATATATATATTATATATAATACATATATATATATGATATAGATTATATATATATTATAATATATATATATATATATATATATTATATATATGTCTGGACATTGCCTGGAAAAAAAGTTCGCATTAAAAATGGAGAATGAGAAGAAAACAGAAGAAAAAAGCCGAGGAAAGAGAGAAGATAAAAATTCAGAAGAAAGTGTTCACCATCTGATAAGGAAGAAACATCTTGCCATCTTAAAGAGGAATGAATTGGGGAAGGGATCAGTTGCTTGAAGCAGGGGAAATGGAAAATAACATCTTGCATTTATATAGAAAACAAATCTTTTTTTTGTTGAAATAAATTAACCAAATTAATAACTTACAAATTTATAACTTAATCGTAAGTCAATCCCAATACTAATTTATTAATTCTTTCGGATAACAGTGTCTTTATTTCGCATTTAAATGATATTCTTACCCGCTATTCGGGACATAAATTCCTTATGATAGACTTTCTTGCGCAGAATTCTAGGGCGAGCAGGGCTAGCACCCGGCCTTACTTACTTGCTTGAAACTACTCCAGACCAGGCAACGGAGCTTAGGCCCCTTAGAAGCACGTCTTCTAGAGAGCTCTGGCGAAGGAGATTCGAGGCAAATGGCTAAGAAGATGCTAGTCCACTGAAAGGTGAATGAAACCCTCCTTGGAGTATAATAACTCAAGGACTAGCATCGGAAACCATTGCGCCGAGAATACTTTTTTAGATGCTCTAAATCAAGGGTCTTCAATCCAGAAAGAGAAGATGCTGTCTAACTGAACAGGCAAAAACCCCATCTGGAAGATGGTAGATAATAGATATATGCAGTAATATATATATATATTATATTATATATTATATATATATATAATATATACATAAAATCACTCTCCTCTCATATATATATATATATATATATATATATATATATATATAATAATATATATATATATTATATATATATATTATAATATAGATATATATATATATTAGGATGCGGACGATTAATCGTCATCGTCATCGTACTCAGGCAAAAAATCGGCCATATTTTTTTTCCAATCTCATTCGTCATCCGTCATCGGCAATTTCTGCGATTATAATTTGCCGATTAATGGAACAGAATATTAAGGAGTTTTGAGGAATATAAAAAACTCAATAATATGATATAGTATATATATATATATATATTATATATATATAATATATCATTATATATTATATAATATATATATATATTATATATAGTGAGTGTATATATATATATATTATATATATATAATATATATATATTATTATATATATAAATAATATATAGAATATATATATATATATATATATATATAATATAATATAATATATATATATAATATAATATATAATAATATATATATTATATACATATAATATATTTATAACTATATAATATATATATAACCCATTTTGATAAGTATGTATGACCATTCCATGCCTAATGTTCGCATTTCTGTTGCTCTTCATATCCACACTCATCCTCCAGACATATCATACAGACACCACTTTTATCCACATATTCAAATACGCTACCACCAACCGCAATACTTCTATCCACACACCCTTTTACTAGACAAATATACAGACATCCCTATCCCCTAATTATCCTAGTGTGGGGGGAAAAGATTGCCGAGATCGACTAATGTCACCTGCGATCATCGTAGCCGGAACTAATGTAACCGTTGGTAGTTTTGTTGGCTGGCCACTACCACTTATCTCTCCTTTACCAGGAATGCTAATGCACTGGCCTCAGAGAAGGTCGTGATCGCCGTCATCGGCGTCCTTTCTTTCGGCAGAAAATGATACATAGAATCGTATGGAATTTACAATGGACTGGTCAGAGAATAAATGTTGAGGAGAGAGGTGATGGGAGTATTTAGAAAAGGGCAAATTTGATTTGCTAGCTGTGACTGAAACAAGGATGGAAGGAAACGGTGTGAAAATGAGTGGTTGTGCAGTGCTGAAATAAAGTGATTAGTGTTGGTGTGGAAAGGCATGAGAGGGGACCTCTAGAAAGAATTATGACGCAATCTACTAATGAGACTGTCCCGGTCCACGAGACGCCCCATATAGGTAGCTTCTATCAAGCTGTGATGCCAGTGCAATAGAAATACTTAAAGGTTAACACTTAAGTACTTGAAGTTAAGTAAAAAGTAATGCTGGTTGCAAGACAAATATGGTCCATACTCGAGGACACCAGTAATCTTGCAAGAAGTGCAATTCTTCTGGATAATCCATAAATAGATGTTTTGGATAGAAGACACCAACAAAGATGAGTAGACTTTATTCATTTGCCACATCTGCCCACCCTAAAAGGATTTTTTTTTAACCAGCTTGTCCACCACCACTCACAACTCTCAGACCCTATTCCCCAAAGGCAGGGCTGTACCTCGCATGTAGTAAGCCTCAACAATCAACCCTCTACGATCCAAATGACCGCAGACCATGACACAGAATGAGGACTATATTAAAAGTAGGAAGATGAAATCCAGCGGGAACATACAGAAGATGCCGAAAAAAATTCACAGAAACACGACCGGTGGGGGAACAGGAGAACAGCACCACCAGAACAATCACGCCACATGACTCAGTTCACATATCAAACACAAAATATCACAACACAGAAATACCAGAACCCAAAACCCTCCTCTGATCGCTACAACACAAGCGCGATCATAGCTATAGGTTGGTACAACGCAAACTAATAATTCCCCGAGCAACTGCTGCTGGCCGCGGCCGATATAGAAATAGAGATAAAGCACAAAAGAACACAAGTTTATAAGCCTTTTGCCTTTGACTCCAACCCTATCCAACAAGCGGGTGGAAGGATATGAGAAACCACTACTCACAATTACGAAGGGCAGATGAGACCACTATCGTATAGCGGAGCAACTGAGAAGAGGACAAAAAAGTCTCGCAGTCTAAACAGAACTACCCAGTTTCTTTGACGGCGCCCTAGCAACAACCGTTTCATTACATGACGGTTTCCAAAGCACATTTTTTCTGTATTATGCTTTAAAGGCCAAGGAGCTACTTTATATTGTCAACCAGGAGAGATGAGAGAACCGTCGAAAGAAGATAGGAAAAGTCTAGAATACCGGTATTTAGAGAGGAATTTCAGAGTTGGGTTTTTAAAGAATTGAAATTTACAACGTTGAGACGACCCCATCCGGAAAATTCTATCCTAATAAAATAGAAGATTAAGGACAAGAGGCAGTTCTAGAGTAAAAGAGGAAGCAGAAACTGCAAATAAGTTGAAGACATGACAGAGGTTGCAATCATCGGTAATGAGTGGATAGAGTTAGATGTGCAGGTGAGGAAGATCATTAATGGAAAGTAGGAATTTAAAGTTACGAAGATAGACAGAACCCTGAGAAGCACCACTATTGACAGAAAAAGAGAAGAAGTTCGCCCATCAACAACAGCCGATATTTAGAGATTTGAACGAAAGCTAGACATAATTAAGCGAAGAAGAGAGAAAGAGGAAACCCAAAGAGGGAGCTTGGAGAGCAGTTGACGCTTGCCATACTCGGTCAAATGCTTTGGATATGTACAAGCGCACCACGCAAGTCCCCGATCCTAATGGGGAAAACCATAAAATACGTTAAAAAGGAAAGTATACGCCAGAAGAAGTACCGAGCGCTGAAAGACCGTAATGGCTATCGGAAAAGAAAGATGATTTTCCAATAATCTAAGAAGTGAAAGTTAAGAAGGGTTTCAAAGATCTTCTTATATAGAATACAAGTGATGCTATAGCAAGATAGTTAGAGGGAATCAGAGCGCCTTCCTTTTTTTCTGAATAGGTTGGAAATGTGCGAGCTTCCAACACTGAGGAAAGTGCTAGATTGAACCATAGAAGGTCATAGATTGAACGATGCGGGGATTGCACGGAAAGCACACTCCCTCAAAAACTCGGGGAGGAATGCCATCTGGGCACCCGTCTTCCTATCCTTCCATAAGTCAGGGGGGCCTATGCAACCCGATCAAAATGTAAATCACAGGTAAGACATAGAGACACCTGAGAGAGAAGAGGAGGGAAAGAGATATGCCAGAATCGTATCTAGGGTTGAGTTAGTGAAATAGGAGGCCGAAGAGATTGCCTTTTCAGTTGCAGAATTAACAACAGAACCATGAGAGGAAAGGGGATATACAGAAGTTGCTAGAGATGGTTTTGGCAAGAGGCCAAATCTGTAGGAGAACCAAGGAAGTTAACGCACTTCGTTTGATGAAAGCCCCGCTTGCTCGTCGAAGAGTATCCCCGCAACGATTTCTAGCACTGAATGAAAATTGCGAGAGTGATGGGAAAACGAGAATTTTTCCACCCCCGATACGCAATGTCTCTAGCCTGAAATGGC
This sequence comes from Trachelipus rathkii, assembly GCA_015478945.1. NCBI lineage: Eukaryota > Metazoa > Arthropoda > Malacostraca > Isopoda > Trachelipodidae > Trachelipus > Trachelipus rathkii. The sequence continues at coordinate 6,993 of JABUQX010066002.1, read as the reverse complement.
CAATACAAGCACAATTGAACCATGGTTTATGAGAGAAAGATTTAGTGAAGAAGGAAAGAACTTGCTAGTCCCATCAACGGTTACAGCTTCCCTCCTAATCTTTTAAATATTTATACATCATCATCATTCCTAACTGAGGTAGCTACTTTGCTCATCATCTGCAACTTGGAAACCTTACATTTAAGTCCCCCTGGTCTAAATATTTTATAGATATATGAAGAACAGCAACTTGACCTAAGAAAATCGTTACGCTACCACAAAATCTCCTCATTTCCATAATAATCTTAATTCATATTCATTAATTATTATTATTATTATTATCTATTATTATTTTATTATTATCTATTATATTATTATTATTATTATATTATTATTTTATATTATATTATTATTAGTTAAGACATTAAGGAATCAAAACTTTTGATCGCTTAAATAATTCGGAGGTTGAACACCCTAACCCCCCTGTCTACACCTGTATAGTATATATATTATATAATTATATATATATATAATATATATATATATATATATATATATAGAGAGAGAGAGAAGAGAGAGAGAGAGAGGAAAAAAAAAATTTTTTTTTTAAATATATTTTTTCAAAAATAATCGTCTCGTCATCGGCATCGTCATCGTCATCGTCATCGGCATCTCATCGTCAAAAGCTTTACTATAATCGTCTCTTCATCGTCACTCGCAAAAATTTCATAATCTCCCATCCTAATATAGTATTATATATATATTATTATAATAAATATAATATATATATAATATATATATATATAATTAATATATATATATATTATATATATATATATATATATATATATATATATATATTATATATATATAATATATATATATATATATATTATATATATATATGATATATATATATTATATATATATATATATTATTAATATATTATAATATATATATATATATATATATTAATATATATATATATATGATATTTAAAATATATATTTATATTTTGTATTAATGATATAATATACAGTAATATATATTTATTATATATATTTATATATTTATATATATATATATATATATATATATAATATATATATATATATATATATATTATATATTATAAAATATACTATTGATAATCCAAAATAAATATTACCTTTTTCATATAGATATAAAAATTAATAGTTTGTCAATCTTCTTTCTTAATTCCTTCTTCATTTTCTTTTATATTTCTTTGTTTTTATTTTATTTTTTTCTTATAAATTTTTAATTCTTTTTATGCATAATTATTCCCCTTTGTTATAATTGTTATTTTTATGCAATATAAATTGCAATTGGATTAAATATATTTAATTCTTTTTATATCTTCATCACTAAAGACAATGTAAGTTCGAAACTTAATATCATCCACCACTTGAATAGTATTGCTTTCTGAAGCATTTTTATTAAAATAATTAATAACATTATCATTCTATCACCTCTCTGTTTCTCAAATTTAGTTTAACATAGATAACATTGAAAAATTCTTATTTAATAGGTTATATTTCTTTTCATATTCTTTTATTCTCGAGGAAATTCCATTTTCATTTTATTATTATGAATTCTTGGTAACATATCAACAAATTGATCATACTGTTCACCCTTCTATTTTGTTAATTCTTGATAATTTATATATTTTCATATAGCTTCTATAATTTTCATACTTTTAATTTTTATTGTCTTTCAGACAATAGTGTATCTACCAATGTTATTAACAATCTGTTCTTAGAATTATAGGTATCTTTTTGTTAGTAATTTCTTTCCACATTTTTTGTATATATAAGATTGTTCTATACCTTCAAGTAAGCTATTTTGCTTCTGCTTGTATGACGACATGCATTACTTTCTTTGATTTGTTGACTTCCCACATTATAAGTATTTTATTTTCCTTTTATCTACTGCCAAAAACTTATAGATCCAAAAATCTTCTTATTTTACTTTTGTTCTAGCATTCTTTATGTTATAAAATTTTTTTATTCCACAATGTGCAAATTGTCTATGTAGGTTTTTCAATATTTTCTGCTATCTGTTCCTATTTATCCAATTTTCTTTAAATTTTTTAACCAACATGTTCCTTTTGTTTTTCCATATTCAATAATAAGCAGGAACTGTCCTGTCTTCATTCTCAAATGTTTTCACTTTCAGTTGGTTCAAATCACAAATATCAACAGTTCCACCTTCAATATTAATCTTTAATTTCACTTCTTTCTAGCTGATTACCAAAGTTAATAAAGGTATATCACCCTCTATTACATTGATTTTTAGATCAAAACTCTTTCCTTTGATTTTACAAGGGAATAATATTTCTTTTAATATATTTTATACTCTGTTTTTCCAAATACAAAACAACCATCTTTAAACATTTGTGTGATCTACTATTATGTAATTCCTCAATCAGTTAATCCATAACAGTTTTGTTAATCCTAAATTCTCTATACTTCTCTATACTTCCTGTGTCTTTATAATAGCCATTACATCTTCTTGATATTTAATTCCTTTATATATATATTTTATATTATTAAAAAAAATTGTTCTATTCATTTTTCTTTCTTAACTAATCCTTTTGAAATCCTCTTATTTTTCTTGATTTTTCATGGATAAATAATGAGGATGTCATTTTTTCTTATACTTGTTTTTCATTATTTCTTGTATAAATAGATATAATTTTTTTATTTTTTCTTCTTAACCTGTATTATTTCTGCACAATATTTTTATTAGTGTTACGTTTCTTTTTATGTTTATTAGTGTAATTTTGTTGTATTTTTCATTCCAATAGCAATCTTCGGTTTTATGGTTATTACGTTTACAAAATATCATTTATTTAAAAAAGGTTCTTTCCTCCAGTACCATTCTTCGTTTTATGGGTTATATGTATTTAGATATGTTACAATTAATTAGTCTTCCGAGGAATCCCAGTTTTTTCTTTTTAATTCTTCTTATTACTACTTCAAATACTGAATTCAATCATATTTAGATGATTCTTAGTTGTTATGTATATATTTGTTTTAATTCCTTCAATCTTATTGATAATTAACTTTCTTTCCATATCTTTCATATTTGATTTACTGATCAATTGGTATGAATGTACTTTATCACTTATTTTAATATCATCAAGTTTTTCACAATCTCTTTTTGCCTTATCATATCTTGATACATATTCTCTAAAAGATTCTCCTTTCATTTGTTGCAAATATAGTGGGGAAAAAACTTCAAAGTAGCTTTCTTGTTCTTTATTTCTACAGTATCTTTCTTTTAATGTATTTATAAGTTTTTTCAACTCCAATTTTCTGTCCATTAATCTTTTTCATCCAAGAACACCAATTACTTCTTAATGGTCACCCTCTATTCTCTCCGATTATTTTAACGTCACCTTTTTTTTCTTTTCTAAGATATTTTTATCCAGACTGTAAACTTAGACAACTACCCTTCAATAGATTCCTTCTCTGTTTCCAATAAAATTTACGTTATTACTCCATCTTTTTTCTTCAGTTGTTTCTCTTTTTTCTTTACTTTTATATGGGGTATAGGTTTAAAAGTCCAGTTATCACTATTATTGATAATATCCTTTGTTTTTCTATCTTCTTTCGCATTTTGTTTTGTTTATATTACAAAGAATATTTGTAGATAAAAAAGATAAAGCTAAAATAAAAATATTTATCCTTTTTCTAATAGAGTTAATAATAGTTGTCAATCTTCTTCTCTTAGTTCCTTTCATCTTATTTTATTATTCTCTTATTATTTAATATTCTTCTTATAAATTTTCTTATTCTTTTTTATTCCTTTTGTTTTATTTTATTCTCATAATTATATGATTCTTTTACTTTTTAATATTTAATTACTTCTTATATCCTCTATCTTTTAAATATTCATATAAATCTACATAAATAAATTATCAACAAATTTTATGTGAATGGCCTTCTGAAACAATATTAAATAATTATAACTATTATGATTAATATATATAGATACACAGATATAAAACATATATTATATTATATTATATATATATATATTATATATATATATATATATATATATATATAAATATATTATTATATATATATATATATATAAATATATATAATATAATATATATATTATATAATAAATATATATATATATATATATATATTATAATATATATATATATTAATAGATATATATATTAATATATATATATATAATATAGTTGTGGTGGTGTTTGTGTGTTACTGAATAACATACTATAAAAAAATGTTTTAAAATCCTTATTTTACTTGTTAAAGCTAAGAACTCATTTTTGGGCAAAGCTATTATGAGAAAGTTGTTATAAACCAAGCATCTATGAAAATTATGTGTATTTATTATGTACAGTAAAATGGCTACATTCTTAAGATCACACATACTTTATTTTTATTCTTTTTTATGTTATTTCAAATTAAAACAACCAATAAGACGCCTTTCCTCCACCGGTTCTAACTGCGTGAGAGAGAGGAAGGTCAGTTCCTGCCACGATATCGAGCAGAGAGGGTTGCCAAGGGTCTTCGCCCTTAGGCGACCCATTTTATATAATTTACATATTTAATTAAAGGTGTTAATAATAATCAATGTTTCTATAATAAGATAGCTTGTAGGTGTCATATTTGAAACGCTGTATTGATCATAAGTGATGTAATAAGATAAAAACATAGAGAATGGTGAATAAGATCTAGCAAAGCACATCGCGTACTTCACGTGCCCCTTTGCAAATCGTTCTAAAACTTATATAATATTGGAATCGAATAATAATTTATTTATTTGAGTTCTGTCAATCGACAAACTTCTATGTTTACATACAATAAACATTTTAAACAACTCATCTTATATGAATTCTGCGATCAAACAATTACAGAAGGGATATTAATAAAGAAATAACCGATCAAATATCTTCGATACACCTTGAACTTTTTATTAATTAGCACTATCGCCCAGAGTGACGTGATTTAATTATCAAGCCCAATAATAATGACTCACCTTATCGAGTTCATATTTTGTTAAAATCCAGAATTGACCATTGATCATTACCAATCTTCTGATAATAAGGGCCAACTTAAAATAAAATAAAATAATAATAAATAGCGCTGTGATAAAAGTGTACATTATTGATAGCGTGAAGAAAATGTTTAAAAAAAGCTAAAAGTCGTTATCCAACAAAAATAGAGTTCCTTTCAAAAAGCTAATTGCACGAACGCCTGTTTAAAAAAAAAAAAAAAAAAAAAAAAAAAAAAAAAAAAAAAAAAAAAAACACACACACCAGGGTCGAGCCTCGTTGACGCAGTGAGCGTGAAGAAAACAGCTAGAACAATAAAAAAGCCTGCCAAAGTCGCAAGAAAAGCCGTAACAGAGAATTTCAAAAATAAAAATCTTCCAACGAATTCGAACAACAAGGAAGCCTTTGAATGCTAGCTGGTGATCGGGGTGTGTAAGAGAGAAGAAAAACTCCCCCACAATTGAAACCTCCAAAAACATCTCGAAAAAAAATCTCTTTGACATTTGAAACTCAAGAAGAAAAAGTCAAAATCTCGATTTAATGGACTCACTGGCCAAATGATTTTGCCTATACCGACAGCGGTAGGTAAGTATCCAAAATTGAATATACAACAGAGCAGCCTTAAATAAAAAACAATCGAGAAAAAAAAAATAAGCTCTACTGATGATAACGAGCCTAAAGAACATTGCGGAGAGTACTAAAGCATAGCCCCAAAATTACCCCAAAAAGTCAAATTCGCCTCTATTCTGAGACTAACTAAGGTTTAAAAATTCCCTGGCGGCTAAAGATCTCAACTGCTCATGAAGACGATCGGCGAGGTCTATAAACTCTCAACTATGGTTTTGTTTCTATCAACAAAGGTATTTTTTTAAAGTGCAGATTTAATTTCATAATTATTTGTTTTATTAAAAGTAATTAAAATATATTGTGACTCGTCGGCATAATAATGTTATGAAGAATAAAAAAATCGGAGCTAGGTTATTTTTTGACATATAATAGTGGTATTTGCATTGTAAACGGGACTCGTAAGAGTTTTTCCGTTAGCAAGAACATCGATGTGCCCCGTCAGATGATTCTTACTCTTATCCTCTAAAATCGGGAGGGGCAGGAGGTTGATATATGAAAGGTAATATAAGACTTGTAAAGCGGCCTTTCAGGAATGACCGTTAGATGATATAAGAAATATTCCTTATTTGAGAAAGAAAATTTGTAATTTTTTTTTTTTTTAGGATAATAAAATTTATTTGGCAATAAATTTAAGAGTAATAAAATTTATATTTTAAAACATCTATTTTGTGAGGTCTTTATGACTGGGTTTTTAAATTTGCATGCTGGGAATTCCCATATTAAAAATTGTTGTATTTTAGTTGTTAATATTTGGTGTATTTTATATATTAATTTTTGGACTATTTTATCGAGTAATATAGAACTTTATTTTATGTGTAATTGGGAAGATCTATTTGCGTAAATTTATTTTTAATGTTTTATGGTGCCGAGTAGTTATATATTGTTCAAATTAATATGAAAGCATATTAAAAATTATCTAAAAGAACGAAAAGAAATAAAACTTTCGTTCATTATACCATGTGAGAGATGGGAGGAGTTATATCCTTTCCCAAATAGACATCTGACTCTGACGTCATTCGAGTAGGTGCAGTTCTGTAGGCCTGAGACCGAGGCTTTTAAACAAACAAAAGAAAAAAAAGTTGGAGGAGTTGTCTCTAAAAATGAGATAAATTCTACGGAATATTTCTACCAACTTTGATATTTTTTAAAATAGTTGATGAAAACCTTAATCTTTTTAGAGTAAAAGAATATTATAAATTATTATAATTAATGGCTGGGTATTCTTGCTACAATGCTACAGTACTATAAAACAAAGGTTTTAAAATCTTTATTTTACTTGTAAAGCTAGAACTCATTTTGAGGCAAAAGCTATTATGAGATTGTTATA
>JABUQX010066001.1:47500-55585 GCA_015478945.1 Trachelipus rathkii | reverse complement strand
TAGAGAGAATACAAGTAAGAGCTATTAGGGCGATAATAAGAAGGATCAGATTGACTTACCTTTTTACGGAATAGGTTGGACATGAGCGTGCTTCCCAACACTGAGGGAAAGTGTTAGTATGAGACATAGAGAATATAGTTGAACGAGGGGCTGGGATAGCACGGAAGCACACCCTCCCTCAAAACTCGGGGAGAATGCCATCCGGGCCACCCACCTTCCTAACGTTCGTAGATTTCAGGAGCGCCCATACCCCATCGAATGTGATCTCAAGTAAGCGCATATGTCACCTGAGGGTAGAACGAGTAGGAGGAGAAAAGTCAGAAAATGAACCAGAATTGAATAAGAGGAAAATAGGAGGCCGAAGAAGTTGGCCTTTTCAGTTGAAGAATTAGCAACAGAACCAATCAAGCGAATAAGAGGAGGAAAGACAGATTACAGAAGTTGTTTGAGATGTTTTTTGGCAAGAGGCCAGAAAGTGTCAGTAGAGTAACCAGGAGGTTAGCGAACTTTCGTTTGATGAAAGCGCCGTTTGCTCGTCGAAGAGTTTCCTGCAACGATTTCTAGCAGAATGAAATTAGCAAGAGTGATAGGAGAACGAGATTTTTTCCACTCCCGATTGCGCACTGTCTCTAGCCTGGATGGCCAGAGAACAAGCACGATCGAACATGGATTATGAGGAGAGAAAGATTTAAGTCGAAGAAGGAATGAACCTGCTCTAGTGCCATCCACGTTCCAGCTCCCAGCCTTATCGGCAGAAAGTCGAAGCGTCACCGAGAGACAAAGCAGTCAATTCCAATTATAGTTAAGCGTAGAAGCAACACAAGGCCCCCAATCGGCCGCGATCAAAGTGCCAGAAAAAATGAGTAGGGCAGGATGGAGGCTTGTTGGATGAGAAGTATTAAAATTAAAAGATATAATGTTGTGGTCAGATTTACGCGATAGGAGCGAAAGTGGTGTATTTTAAGAGAGAAGGACTAGTGGTGAAACATAGGTCAGGTGTGTTCAAGAATTGGTTGTGACGATCCGGAATGTGTGTGGGTTCTTTAAGATAGTTGCTCCAGATCGTTGATAAAGAGCTATTCGACTTCCTTCCCACTTTGATCAATATGAGAGGACCCCAACCATTCAGTGTTGTGTACATTAAAATCCCCTAAATAGAGGACCTCAGTATTTGAATGAGAAGATATAACAGTCTCGTGAGAAGTAGTAAGAATATTCAAAAAAAGGCGTGAAAATCTGTCCTGTTAGGAGAACAGTAAGCAGAGCACAAGATTATTGTAGTAGAATGAAGAAAGATTTTAAGTCACAGAAAGGAAGTTAGGAGATTCGAGATTTTCGAGACGTGTTACAGGAGTGTTTATGTTTACATAGGCACATACTCCACCCTTAAAACGGAAATTATGAAATAAGTTATAGTTGGATACATTAAACGAGTTAGAGGATGAATTCTTAGCCATCTGTGTCTCAGACAAGTAGCAATAATGTAGGTTAAGTTAAGAGGTGGTATTCCACGGTGCAGAATTAGAGTTTAAAGCGCGATGTATAGTAAAGTCTATAGAAAGCCTGCGCCTGCGACCTGCCATTACACACGCACACACAACCACACCAAACCAAAACAACAAAGACAAACAGACAAAAAAAACAGGTTAAACTATCAGCACACAGTAGTAGCCGAGTCGATAATTGGACGAAATTTTTTACCTGCTTCGGACTTGACCTTTTTTTGACGTGCGACTTTTTTCGGTCCTGGACCTTTTTTGGGCCTGTGACTTTTTTGAGTCTCTCAAAGTTTGAAGTCCTGAACCTTGACTTTTTTGGTGTCAAGCCTGAATTTTTTTTACCTTAACTGTTTTTTGGCCTTGACTTTTTTTCGCCTTGTAATTTTTGGTAACCCTAATTTTTTGGCAACCCTAATTTTTTTGTGGCGAAGCCCTATTTTTTTGGTGCAACCCTAATTTTGTTTGCAACCTTCGAAGGACAGGGTGTGCGCCAAACGGTTTGCGCAGCAACCGTTGTACGTGTCCCACCCTAATTTTTCGACCAAACCTTGGTCTTCCATGGGTCAAATTGTTGGCCCACCTAATTTTTTGTGCCACCCTTTAGGGCTTAAGGCCCTTTTTTGATGTTTTTACCTTTTTTGTCTGACCTTTTCTCTAAAGCTTGCCAGATACCATGGGTCAATTTTGGCCCACGGTCTAATTTTTTTTGGCCACTCGTGTCCCACCCGTCACATATTTTCCGTTCCAACTTGACGTATGTATGGATCTACTCTAAACTGGTTGAAGCACTACACACCACACACACACGTACACCTTACACTTATACACATTGCATTCACTATGACACTTATACACACATTCACTATGGACACTTACATTTACCCATAGACACTTACATTTACACTTATACAACACACACACAGTTTACTTACACTCAACACAGATTTTACTTACACAACACCAGATTTTTACTTACACTCAACACACAGATTTACTTACACTCACACACCCCCAGATTTACTTACACACACAGATTTACTTACACACACACAGATTTACTTACACACACACAGATTTACTTACGCACACACACACTTACACTTATACATACATTCACTAATGACACTTACACTCTCCCATAGATACTTACACTTTACATTTAGCACTTATAACACACGTACAAACACCTACCAACCCTTTGGGTCTCCCTGGGTCACATTTTGGCCACCCTAAAATTTTTGACCTTGTTAGCTTTTTTTGATGACACCTATATGATGGTTTTTCTTTGATGACTCAACTTTGATGACGTCATCTTTGGCGGTTCATCTTTGATGGTGCCTATATTGATGGTTCAGATTTGATAGCTCAGATTTATTGATGGTTCAACTTTGATGGTTCCCAATCACCGTAAGAAGTAACCTATGGATGTTCTATTAGTGTTCTAATGAGTATTAGATGAGTGCCAGGTGAGTGCCAAGTGAGTGCCAATGAGTGCCAAGTGAGTGCCACATAGTGCCAAGTGAGTGCCAAGTGAGTGCCACATAGTGACAAGTGAGTGCCACATAGTGCCAACTGAGTGCACTTTTTTCAATCCTTTTCTAGCCTCCCCTGAGCCCCGAATAGCCCTAATATGGGTATCTACCCCTAGGTTATAAAGTTATCTTTCTTTAGTTAGTTAATTTTGTGTTTGGTACTCCTACTTTGTTGTCTAATAAGGTATTTACTTATTTCAATATCGTTTTAATAAATGCTTTTGTTTAATGCCTATATATATATATATATATAAATATCTATATAATATATATATATATATATATATATATCTATATATATATATTATATATAATATTATTATTTAACACACACACACACAATACACACACACTATGGACACTTATACAACACACACACTTACATATATACACACTATGACACTTTATAAGCATCTTTACACTCTCCATAGTCACTTACACTAACCCATATACACTTAACTCACACTCACCCATAGACAACTTTCACTTACATAATACACCTCCAACACACTCGATATTTGATTCCTCAACTTTGTGGCTCAATTTTGTTTGCCTCATCTTTGATGACTCATCTTTGATGAGGCATCTTTGTGTTCATCCTTTGATAAGTCATCCTTTGTCGGTTCACTCTTTGATGGTTTCTCTTTTGATGACTCAGATTTTACTGAATTTGTTCATCTTTGATGGCTCCCAACCCTGAGCATAGAAAAGAGTTAATATTAATGTCTCCCTATGTTATAAGCTGATCACCAGGCCGCAGCATGATCCCTCCGCGCTGAAGGCCCACGAACCCGCACCCGCCGGTGCGAACGCCGCCGCGTCCCGGCCACCAGGCGTTCCCCGCCCGCGCGCGTCCGCCCCCGCAGGCGCAATATTTCCGCGTTCCGCCCGCCGCGTGCCCCCCGCAGGCGCAATAATTCCTTGCGCGAATGAAAAAATAATATATACCAATGAGTCATTCATTTTTATTTCATACTTAAGCATTTTTTATTAAAAACATTTTTGCGAACCTAAAACTGTAACTTATTACAGACCTATTATTTAACACAACGGAAATACTTTTTAATACTTTTTACTTATATTTTTTACTTAATACTTTTTAATTTATAAATTTTTAAAAATTGTATGTAAGAAGAAAAAACCAGAGTGTTTGATATATAAACATTTTATTTTACTACAATTGTACGAAATTTTATTAAAAACATTAACATTACATACCTTAAAGCAGTAAATCAGTAAATCAATAGAGGTGTTACCTAACACCTAAGGGATTAGTATGCTTTTGTTTTACTGCTTTACTGCTTTACTGCTTTAACTCATGTTTTACTGCTTTAACTCATAGGTTTTACGCACTTAAACATCATATATTTATTAACATTAATACCCCTTAAAGCAGTAAAATAGTAAATCAATAGAGGTGTTTACCTAACACCAAGGGGAATTAGTATGCTTTTGTTTTTACTGTTTTACTGTTTTACCTCATGTTTTACTGCTTTAACTCATATGTTTTAACTCATATATTTATTATAATTATTATAACATTACAATACCTTAAAGCAGTAAATCAGTAAATCAATAGAGGTGTTACATAGCAACAAGGGGTTAGTATGCTTTTGTTTTACTGCTTTACTGCTTTAACTCATGTTTTACTGCTTTAACTCATATGTTTTACTTTAGCTTTAAAATTCATATATTTTTAACTTACATACCTTAAAAAGCAGTAAATCAATTGAGGTGTTACATAGCAACACAAAAGGATTAGTAGGTCTTTGTTTTACTGTTTTAACTCTTAACACCTCAATTGTTTTACTGCTTTAACTCATATGTTTTACTGCTTTAACTCATATATTTATTAACATTACATACCTTAAAGCAGTAAATCAGTAAATCAATAGAGGTGTGACCTAGCAACAAAGGGCTTAGTATGCTTTTGTTTTACTGCTTTACTGCTTTAACTCATGTTTTACTGCTTTAACTCATGTTTTACTGCTTTAACTCATATGTTTTACTAATTTTCAAATCATATGTTTACTTCATTTAACATTCTTTTTTTTTAACATTTTTTTTTTTTATTTTTTTTTATATACTTTTTATTTATTTTATTATTATTTTTATTTATTTTTATTATTATTTTTATTATTTTTATTATTTTATTTTTATTTTTATTATTATACTTAGTGTTATTTACTTCATGCCTATTGTTATTATTATTTAGAACACACATACACACACACACACACGCACACTCACTTATACATATAACGTATAATTTATTAAAACATTTTATTTTTATTTTTATTATTATACTTGTGTTATTTAGCTTCATGCTCACTTGTTTATTATTTATTTAGCACAGCACATACACACACACACACACACACACACACAACGCACACATCACTTACATCACCATAACGTAATAATTTATTAAAAACATTTTTATGTTTTAATTAATCACTTACATTTATATTAATTCAAATATAACTAAAATTATTTCAAAGTTTCTTAAAACTTCTATAATAAATCAATCATTATCTTTGAACAAATAATTTATTATTAACTGTTAATACTTTTTGTTTATAAATTTTATAACTATCAAGTTTTAAAATAACTTTTACTAAAATTTTATGAAATTTTATTAAAAACATATATTTACGTACCTTAAAGCAATAAATCAGTAAATCAATAAGGCATGCCCCTTAGCACCCCTCTACACCAAGTTAACCACGATTTGTTCTATTGACTTACTGCTTTACATTATCTTTAGCCATGTAATAAGTATAAAAAATAGCAAATAAGTTCTTCTCTGCTAACATAACATGTATTTTATTAAAATCATTCTAGGTTTTAATTTAAAAATAACAAATTATTCACTTACATTTTATATTATTCACGTTCGATGTTAACTAAAAATATTTCAAAGTTTTTAAAAATAATTCGGATTTTCTTTATTATTATTAATTATATTATTATTATTGTGCATTGACAATCCAACACGAAAAACACAACAAACCCCGCACTCCTTACAGATACGAAACTCACCTCTCTCTGTAAAATGTGTTTGAATAACCACTTCGGGCTAAATATTAGGATAAACCTTTTTGTAACCCAAGGTGCGGTTTAGGCTTAAATTCAGCCCGGATACAAAAAGGGGCTTTATCCATAAATTTAGGCATAAATTTAGGCCTAACGTAGTTTTTTGCACCACATTTAACAGAAAAAGGTCAGTTTGGAATATATTTTTTGACCTGGAATTAGGCCTAAACCGCCCCGGGTACAAAAAGGTTTATCCTTAATTTAGGCCTAAAGTAGTTATTTCAACACATTTACAGAGAGAGGTCAGTTTGATCTGTAAGGGGTGCGGGTTGTTGTGTTTTCTCGTGTTGGATTGTCAATGTAGCATTTATATAATAATAATAATAATAAACGAAAACCGAATTATTTAAAAACTTGAAATACTTTTTAGTTAAACATTCGAGGCGAATAATATAAATGTAGTGAAGTAATTGTTATTTTTTAACCTTAAAACCTAGAATGATTTTAATAAAATACATGTTATGTTAGCAGAGAAGAACTTATTTTGGTTATTTTTATACTTATTACATGGCTAAAAGATAATGTAAAGCAGTAAAGTCAATAGAACAAAACGTGGCTAGCTTGGTGTAGAGGGGTGCTAGGGGCTGCCTTACTGATTTATTGATTTAATGCTTTAGGGTACGTAATATATGTTTTTACATAAATTTCATAAATTTTAGTAAAAGTTATTTTAAAACTTGATAGTTATAAAATTTATAAACAAAAAGTATTAACAGTTAATAATAAATTCTTTGTTCAAAGATAATGACTGATTTATTATAGAAGTTTTAAGAAACTTTGAACTAAATAATAATAACAATAGGCATGAAGTAAATAACACTACGTGTTTAACTAAAACATAAAACGTTTTAATAAATTATACGTTATGTGTGTAAGTGAGTGTGCGTGTGTGTGTGTGTGTTGTGTGTGTGTGTGTGTATGTGTGTTCTAAATAATAATAACAATAGGCATGAAGTAAATAACACTAAGTATAATAATAAAAATAAAAATAAAATGTTTTAATAAATAATACGTTATACTGTGGTAAGTGAAGTGTGCGTGTGTGTGTGTTGTGTGTGTTAGACAGTGTTTGGTGCAACTGATAGACTAAATGGTTCTAAATAATAATAACAATTGCATGTTTTAACTGCCTTTGATTATATAATAAAATAAAAATAAAATAATAAAAATAAAAAAATAAAATAAAAATAAATAAAAATAAAATTAAAATAAATAAAAAGTATTAAAACAAAATAAAAAACATAATGTTAATAAATATATGAGTTAAAGCAGTAAAACATATGAGTTAAAGCAGTAAAACATATGAGTTAAAGCAGATATAAGCTTAAGCAGTAAAACATGAGTTAAAGCAGTAAAGCAGTAAAACAAAAGCATACTTAAGCCCTTTGTTGCTAGGTCACACCTCTATTGATCTTACTGATTTTAATGGCTTTTCAAGGTATGTAATGTTAATAAATAAATGAGTTAAAGCAGTAAAACATATGAGTTAAAGCAGTAAAACAGAGTTAAAGCAGTAAAACAAGTAAAACAAAGCATACTAATCCCCTTGTTGCTATGTAACACCTCTACTGATTTACTGCTTTAAGGTATGTAATGTTAATAAATATATGAGTTAAAGCAGTAAAACATATGAGTTAAAGCAGTAAAACATGAGTTTTAAGCAGTAAAGCAGTAAAACAAAAGCATACTAACCCCTTGTTTCTATGTAACACCTCTATTGATTTACTGAATTTTCACTGCTTTTAAGGTATGTAATGTTAAATAAATATATGAGTTAAAAGAGTAAAACATATGATTAAAGCAGTAAAAACCATGAGTTAAAGCAGTAAAACAGTAAAAACAAGCATACTAATTCCCTTTTTGTTGCTATGTAACACTCTATTGTTTAGATTTACTGCTTTAAGGTATGTAATGTTAATAATATATGAGTTAAAGCAGTAAAACATATGAGTTAAAAG
>JABUQX010066001.1:22500-30000 GCA_015478945.1 Trachelipus rathkii | reverse complement strand
TGAGGGAAAGAAACAAGACCAAAAGACTAGAAAGAAGAGTGCTTCTTACGAAAGCCGCATTAGCGAGCAGAGAAAGATAATTAAAAGGATTGAGGTGTTTTCAAATCTTCCTGCTGATAAATTCGAATACTATAGAAAGAACAGAGTTAGAGAGATTGGCGATAGTTCTAGAAGATGGCGGTACTCTCTGAGTCTAATAGAAGGGCACACATCTAGAACTGCAAAAAAGAGATTTTTAGAGAAAAAGAGTAAGACACTTGGCTTTGTTTCACATTTGAATTTATGTAACAAATAGTTTTATTTAAAGAAGTATAACTTCTTTGAAATAATAATCTTTCAATTCAATTTGTATTTTATATACTTTGGCCGCCCCTATCTACACGAAAAA
Source organism: Trachelipus rathkii (assembly GCA_015478945.1). Classification (NCBI taxonomy): domain Eukaryota; kingdom Metazoa; phylum Arthropoda; class Malacostraca; order Isopoda; family Trachelipodidae; genus Trachelipus; species Trachelipus rathkii. The sequence goes on along the minus strand of JABUQX010066001.1, from coordinate 29,612 downwards.
TTTATATATATATATATATATATATATACACTAATTTATATATTAATCTTATATAATATAATAAATTTATATATATATATATATATATATATATATATATATATATATATATTTATTTATATATAACAACAAATATATATACATATTCTATATACACTGTACATTATTATATATATATATATATATATATATATATATATATATATATATATATATTTAATAATAAATATATAATATATATTTTTATATATATTTATATATATTATATATATATATAATAAATTATATATATATATATATATATATTCATTTATAGATTATATATATTTATATATAAATATATAGAATATATATATAATATATATATAATTAGTATATATATATATAGATTATATAGGTATATTATATATATATATATATAATAAGATATATATATATTATATATATTATATATTAATATAATATATATATATTATTGTATGTATTATATATATATATATATAATATATATATATATATATATATATATATATATTATATATAATTTATATATTATATATATATTATATATATATATATATATATATATATATATGTATAAATATATATATAATATATATATTATATATATATATATATATATATATAATATTAATAATAATATATATATATATATATATATATAATATATATAATTTATATAAATATATAATATATTATAATATATACTAATACTATATATATATATATTATATATATATATATATATATATATATAATATATATATATATATATATATATATTATGTATGTATATATATAAATAAAATATATATATATTATATAGTAAATATATTATATATATAATATATATATATATATATATAATATTATATAAATATATATATATATATATATATATATAATATATATATATTTTTTTTTGTGTATTTAGGGGCTGCCAAAGTATATAAAATATAAATTGAATTGTAAAGATTATTATTTCAAAGAAGTTATACTTCTTTAATTAAAACTATTTGTTACAGAAATAAAAATTAATATATTCTATATATATTAAACTGTCTCTCAAAAATCTCTTTTTTTTGCAGTTAGTGGGGGCCGAGCCCCCTAGCCCCTCTTGCGTACGCCCATGTCTAGAACTATCGCCAAATCTCTCTTAACATCTGTTCTTCTATAGTATTCGAAATTTATCAGCAGGAAAGATTGAAACACCCAAATCCTTTTGAATTATCCTTTCTTCTGCTCGCTAATGCGGCTTTTCGTAAGAAAGCACTCTTCTTATCTTAGTCTTTTGGTTCTTGGTTCTCTTTCCCTCAGTATATTGATGAATGCCCACGCTCATCCTTTAAATCTAATAAGATAATAGTGTGTTACTCATGGTTCTGTTGATCCCTAACTCTTTCGTGTACTTTCATAAACAACTATCTCTCTCTATGCTTCATAAACAATTTCACTTCCTATCCGACGATCTTTCACCCTTTCATTATCCCCTTTCATTTTGAAGACGTCCGTTTTCAAACAACCAAAAGCTCAAGCGCTAGAAGGGCACCCTTGGATCAACTAGCACCTGATCTTTCTCGAATTTCTTTGGGGCATTGAAAACAAGGTTGTTCTCCATTACTCAAAAGCTCAGCTTCCTCCACTTCTTTTTACTCCAACATAATTCTCTCCTACCAGCCAGAACATCTTCTTTGGAATTACGGTTTTCTACACCTGCTTCTGTCCTTTAATATTTTTGCGTGTTTATTTTTCTAGTGACCTTAATACAAGTTTATATTGCCTTTTCGTTTGAAACAAGCTTACTAAAAAAGGTGTGTTCTGAGGGGCGATTCGATTAAATTTTCTTTTTACTCACCTCAGGTTGTATTGATCTTATAGGGATGTCGTTCGCCCTGTTTAGAGAAGGCTGCCCCATGCATCTGGAGTGATTCCACTCACACTGATCCTCTTCAAATGGTTGAGTGATCCTAAGGCTTTCGTCTTATTAATCGAATTGTTGCGTCACTCTCTTTATTTCATTATTACTATAACGGACACTGCTCTTCTGAACTCTTCAATCACATACCGCACAATAAAAATGATGAGAAAGACGATATTTAGCACACTCTATCCTCCTAAATTTATGGTTCGGAACATTTGCTATTTTGTACCATTAATTGAGAAAGTTCTTTAAGACACACCTTCTACCAATCCAATTTCTCTATGCCTCTCTCTGACCCAGACTTAACAGCCCAAGCTCAATCTGACATGCACTCCACTGGTAAGTCGGAACATACTCCCGTATGTATTTTCCAAGCACCTTATAAAAAACTTTTGCATGCAGTACTTAATAACCACCGAACAATTCTTTAATATTGTAATCACAGAAAAATTAAAATTGTTTTACTGTACAATTTCCAGCGACTATTTTTTTCTTGAGAAAAAAAAATAAAGAATAAATATATATATATATATAGTATATATATATATATATATATAATATATATATATATTATATAATATATATAATAATTATATATGAGTATATAGTCGTACACATTATTATATATTGATGAGTGAGTAGATAGTAGTGGGTTATATATATATAATATTTTAATTAGTACCTATAGAGAGTATATTAGGTTGTATATTATAATATGATGATCTGATTACTCATCTCACAATCCCTCATTCCTCAGTTATACAATCATAATGAATATAATAATATAATTAATATATATATTAGTATAATTTAAGTGGTTTAGAGAAATTTATTTTTGTGTATTATTATAACAGGCTTTAGTTATTATATTATAATTATTTTTATACGATGATTGTATTATATTATGTATTATTGCTGTATTTATTATCAAAACTTAGGGAATTATAGATGTTATAATTATGTATCTTGTTATTATAGTTATTGTAGGTAAATATGATCGAGTAATGGTTGTGACAGAATATATATAATATTATATATATATTATATATAATATATATATATATATATATATTAATATATATATATATATATTATATATATACAGTATTTATTATATATAATATATATATTATATATATAATAATATATAATAATAAGATAATATATATATATATATAATTGTAGGTATTATACGATATAATATAGTAACATAGAAGTTGTATATATATACACATGAAGTATGGATAATTATATAATATATATATTATATAGACAAATCATTTTATATATATTATACATATATATATATATATATATATATATATATATTAATATTTATATATATATATATATATATATAATAAATAGAAATATATATATATATTAAATAATATATATAATATATATATATATATAATATAATATATAATATATTTGCATTGAGTACTTTGACATCATCGCAGAATATTAAAAAAAATTACTGTTGCATTCGCACATCCGGGAACATGAGATCGATTTGCTGGGATGGGAATGAAATTAGGAATGTTCTGATGAACTGTTTTAGAAAATTTAACAACTTTTATGAGAAATTGATTAGAATGAGTTGACTATTGCCGTCAAAATAGTGACCAGAATTTGAGTGCACCAATCAATCTAGCAATATCAATATTGATAAAGCTCTAACTTGCTGGTGAGTTTATTCGCTCGAAAATCAACCTGTTGAAGCAATTTCCCCACGGTATATCCTTGGACAGTTGGTTTGCATTATTCCCGTATTGTTTCCCATTGACAAACGCAAACCGTTTCACTTTGCCAATCGTAATTATTCTTCGGGAAGGAGATGGCATCCGGATTAAGAGCATCTAAGCAGCAACACAAGAAAAGTAAAAAGGAAAAATGATTAAAAGAGTAAAGGATCCCCAATTCCAACTTTAAGAACGCCCTTTTGTTCATTAAACTAATAAAATACAATATAATATTATAATGAACGAAAAATCATAAAGGATGGATTATAGAAAATTTACAGAAATTATAGTAATGAATGTTTCCTTCTCTTCGTCCACATTGAAATTCGTGGTTTATACGACAAGCGGAAAGTACGGTACTTTCAACACACGACTCCAAAGGGATATTATTTGTAAGAAAAAGTATGATTTAAAAACCCTAAAAAAAGTTTTTTAGAATTAATAACTCTTATCAAATAATCATCCAAGTTAGCTTTCTTCCACCTATGAATGGTCAGGATACTCAATCAGCAGTTTCTTTATTTCTCTGAGTAGTCAGCCGGTGACAATTATTTCAAAAGCCCAAATTTTTGTGTCGTGCTCTGAACCTCTCACTGAACGTCATACAGGTGAAGATATATATCAGTGACGTATAATGGAATGTTGTCGAAATGGAACCTATCCCCAAATGATGTTCACTGTGTCATGAGAGATGCTGGTGCCAATACAAAGAATATTCTTTCTTTCTTAAGTCAGTCATCAACATTAGAAATGTTGTGACATCTCAAACAAGAATCAGCGAAGTTCTCTCCAAAATATAGGTCAAGTGGTGCGGCACACTTTTATCAATCGACCATGGTTCAGTAAGAACTAAATAAAATATAGGTCAGAATTAAAGTTCGCTAACTTTCAGGAATACATGACGTTACTCTGAAATTATGTTTTAAGGTTGCAAGAACTTAATGAATCTCTCTGCCAGTATGAATGCCACTCTGATGATAAAAAATTGTCTTCCCATCCCATGACAATTCTATTCTAACCAATTAGTATCATTGAACTCCAATCATTTAAAGATATCATTATGATAATCAGGCAAAAAACACTTCTTCTTTGTCATCCTCTAGTAATCACTCTGAAGAGAGTATTAATATGCTCAGACAATGACAGTCAATGAAAAAAATGATGAGAGTGACGATATTGAGATCTTTTCTCCTCTCTAAATTTATGGTTCGGTTACATTTGTTAATGTACCATTAATGATGGGGACAAGAAATCGTAAATAAAAAAAACTATTGTGTAACCTATCACTCTGGTAATTTGATAAACTCGGAAAAGAATAATCAGACGTGCCAGCGGTGTTTTGTACCAATACGTAAGTGAAAATACATCGTTGAATTTTCTTGCTGCCAAAAAAAATAACTTTTGTAAAAACCCAGCTTTAATACTTCTTATTCGCTTGATGAATATGAGCCCAACACCCAACTGATTGGGCATATTATAATATATATATTATTATATATATTATATAATATATATATATCATATATAAATATATATATATATATATATATATATTATTTATATATATATATATATATATATATAATATAATATACTATATATTAATATATGTTATATATATATAAAATATATTTATATATATATAATATATGATATATATATATATATATATATATATAATATATATATATTATATATATATATATTATATATTATATATACTATACTTCTTGCCCCTGGCCCACCTGTAATTGGAGGGCCACACGCCTCCAGTGAAGCCGGCGCCACCTTGGGCGATTTCCACAGGTAAGAAGAGAATTTATAGAGAAAAAGCGCGGGGGGCGTCGAGAGCAGAGCACCCCAAAAGGAGGTGCTCTATTGTGTCTTGGGAATTGTGAATCTGCTCTGGGCGAGGTCGATTTGGCCTCTTTTGGACAGCGTTTCTTCTCTAGGGGAGTTAGTAAATTGTTATTTGGGCGGTTTTTTAGGTATGTGTTGGTTAGATGTGTATGGATATGAGGTAATCATGATCATTGGAGGGGGAAGAGAATATTTGTTGTATGTTGTTTTGTAATAGAATTGAAGCTAAGGAAGAAGGGGGGGAGATTTTAGTTTTTGTCGGGGGGGGGTTGAAAGAATTTGTTGACAAGGGTGTTGGATTTAGGGTTTTCTGTTAGAATTGAGTCCCCACCATCTCCCAGGGGTTGGAGCATGGGGGAGGATGGAAGTTGCATCGTGTAAATGTTGGAATTGGGGTGGTTTTGTGCAACCGTGTGTTAATTTCTGAGACTGTATTTTGAGAATTTGTAATTTATTTGTGGTTCGATTTGAGAGTGCTGGGACCATGCTGCGTGAGGCATAGTTTAGATTTGTTCTAAGTATTGTTTATAAGGTAGGTTGGTGAAGGTGTGTGTTTCCTGCTCGCTAAGTTGTGTTGAGAGAGGGTTCGGAGGATGTTTAGTTTCTGTTGGGTTAGGAAAATGATTTGGTCGATGTGGGGGGAGAACGTCATGTGAATGTCATAGGTAAGTCCTAGTTTTTTTTGTTTTGTTTTTAATGGAAGGGTTGTTGTTCAGGGTGATTATAGGATGGAGGAAGGATTGGTGATGGTCAGTGGTTAAAAGGGTGATGGAGAATTTAAGGGGGGATGCTGTCATTCTGTTGGAGATTAATCAATTTTCTAATAAAGTAAATATTCTTGGGTATGTTGTGTGGCTATGTGTTTACGTCTGGGTGTTTGGAAATAAGACTGATGTCGTCTTCGTAAGTAATAAGTTTGGTGGATTGGTGGGTTGGGGTAGGTAGATCTGCTGTGAAAAAGTTGAACAGAAAAGGAGTGAGAATGGCGCCCTGTGGGACGTCATTTTGTATTTGATAGAATAGGAGAGGTTGTTTTTGTATAAGACCTTAGCGAAGCGGTTGGTGAGGAAATTGGAGAGCCATTTTTTGTCATTATTTTCTAGGGGGAAGTGGAGGATTTTTGAATAAGGATGTGTGTGGGGACGGTTTCTTATCGAATGCTTTATTTATGTCTATTGCAGTGAGTATAGATCTATGGGAAGGGGATTGGTTGAAAGCCATTAATGATGTGTTGTGAGTGAGAGGACGTGAGGGCTGTTATATATATATATATATTATATATATATATATATATATATATATTATATAGGTAGGTGAGGTAATGAGTTATATTATATATTATAATATATATATAGACTGAGTATATACATAATATATATATTATATATATAGATATATTTATATATAGTTTAATATATATATATATATATATATAACCGCACCGTCACTGCACCGCACCGCACCGCACCACTAATTTTTCTCGTGCTCCGCCACCGCACCGCACCGCACTTTATTTTTCTTCCGCCACCGCACCGGCAACCGCACGCGGTCCTCTTTGAAATTTT
>JABUQX010066001.1:0-17500 GCA_015478945.1 Trachelipus rathkii | reverse complement strand
TAGCCCAGAATTGTTGCAAAATCTTTCCCCCGTTAACACCAGAATTCTTTTCTTCGCGAAAATTGAAAATGCAACTCAAGCCCTTTACATAACATCCAGAGCAAAATTTATTTTCCGTTACTTGAAACCTTTTCTCCGTTTAAAAATCAAAGATCTTTCTGATTCCTCGTTCTCATGCTCTTTCTGCCATTTCTAACTTCTATTATTTCTAACTTTGCTCCTTCCTCTTTCAATTCTCTTGCTCTATTTTCCGATGGCCACTACTTCATTTTCCCTTTCTTCCAAAAGCTGACGCATTTTCAAACCTTGATTCTAATTCCACTTTTAGCCCATTCCGGTCCTAGGTATTTACACTCCCTTCCAATCATTAGATGCCTAGCATCTGTAATTTCTGCCAACACTAAGAAAGCTAACGATTCATACTATAGTATTCTACTGTGGTCTTCAAAACTCGTGCTTTCGAGCTTGCACTATGCCTTTTTAAATACTCCGTTCTATATTTCCAATTCAATCTTTCCTTCCATCTGGAAACACGCGCACATTTGCAGCCTTGTGCCGTAAAAATGGGTAACCCCTCTCAACCCTAGAAATATCACCCTATCCTTTAATCTCGGTTCTTGCTAAAGTTTTGGAATATTTCCTTGCAAAGGAGGATTTAAAACAGTCTCAATCGCTGTCTAATGTTTATCTTCTGATGGCAATATGGATTTTCGTAATGAATGCTCGACTGATATCTTCTTTTGCTTTTGTTTGACTCTTGGTCCTCTGAGATGCGGTTCTTGGTGAACTTTTTTGTTGTGGCAGAAGAATCATTATGCAAAGTCTTCGGATAGAGTTCTGGCACAAAATTTTAATTGACCTTTTCTTGATTTTCCTTTCCGGTCATTTTATAATAGCTACTATAGATGGCTACTATTCAACATTTAAATCTATAAACAGTGGTGTTCCTCTTGGTTCTGTATTATCCCCAACTCTTTCTCTACTTTTCGTTAATGTTCTTCTTTCCTATGATACTTTATCCAGCCTATCAGCTCACTAATGCCGACGACGCTTAATACTCATTTAATTTGGAAAGACCTTCCATCCCAACATTAATAAAACTCATGCTAGTGGCCAGAGTCTTTGAGCCTCTAGCATCTATTTCTTTCCCGAATTTCTAATTGGGAGATAGGAAAACCACAGTTATTTTCAGGTCCCCCCAAAAAATTAGTTCCTCAATCTATTACCTCACAACTATCAATACTATTCTTTCGAAAACACACAAATCAAACCCTCGCCTGAACATTAATGTTTTCGGTGTTTCTTTTTCTAGTGATATTTTTATTAAGAATCACATTTACTTCTGATCTCTAAACAAGGCTTCTTAAAAGGTGGTGTATGTCGATGTGTCTTCAGAATTTTCAAGACCCGCCAGTTGCTTTCTTCATTACGGGAGGGTATCGTTCACCCAGTGTATGGAGCATTCTTGAAAAAATATATGGTATTATAAAACATATTTTACCCGATGATATAAGACAAAATTCCATTAAACCTATAGTTGATATTTCTAATATTGCTATATGAGTAAATTAAAACGCACGTACGTCTTTCAATTTTCTATTAATGCAATTAAACGGACACTGCCTTTTGAACCTCTCTCTCTCTCTCTCTCTCTCGTCTCTCTCTCTCTCTCTCTCTCTCTCCGCTCTCTCCTCTCTCTCTCTTCTCTTCCTCTTCCTCTCTCTCTCTCTCTCTCTCTCTCTCTCTCTCTCTCTCTCTCTCTCTCTCTTCTCTTTCTCTCTCTTTCAGCACATCGAATTATTATATCGTCGTTTCTTATGCTATTCTATTACAAAGGACACTACTCTTCTGAACTCTCCAGTTGCATTTACCTCCTCCAATTGAGAATGCTCGCTGGCAACATTCTTGTCCACCACAATCCCACTTCTTTCTCTGATCAAGGCTCTGACCCTATATTAACACTATGCTCGAATCTCACATATACTTCACTGGTAAAGTGTGGAACACACTCTCTTTATCTATTTTCCCAGCTACCTTTGACTTTGCACAATTAAAACGTCGTGCATCCGTCCATTCATCCTTTAATTTGGCTCTGCGGCTGCAAACCTCTCCTAACTCGGTGGTGGAATTTGATTAGAACCCCAAGTATTTATTACCAGAAAATACCATAAAAACCACACACCACACACACACACACACACACACACACACATATAATATATATACAAAATAACTACTATAATTAACATTCTTATAATTATATTATAAATATAACAAATTATAATATATAATACTAACTAAAACAATTAAAAAATATTATCATTAATATTCATATACTACTAATATAAATATGACAACTTGTAATGATATAAATACTGCTCACGAGACTCGAAAATAACAGCAACCCGCACATATTTCAGCACCATAAACCGCACAACCAATACAACCCTCACCAGCAGTTGTCACTGCCGTCAACACCCAACCGACACACTACCAACCGCAACCCGCTAGCTCCCTCATCTAGTCTTCGCAACCCCGAAACTGCGAAGTTCGTGCAGGAAACGCTTACTTTTTAAACATGGGGAGGATGTGAACGTCGCATTATAGATATAACCTTACTGTCACGAAATTACAAGGTTACATTTAATAATTTCTTATTTACGGAAAAATTAAAAATATGACTGATTAAGCAAGAAAAACATATTATCACGAAATAAACCGGAACTTCTAGCATTTCTTACGCTTTTCGACTGAGGAAGAAAAAAAACTATTCCACGCGATAGAAGGCAAAAAGAGCGGATAGCTAGCATGGAAGTTTCTTTCTTGAAAGAGCGACACATGAATTAGAATATAATTGCAAAATTGACTGCAAAGTAAAACCCAATTCGCGCAAACTTCGCACAATATACGCAAAGAGAAAAAACACCACAAAATTAAAAAAATTCACCGATGATCGCAGTCATTGGAAAAGAATATAGAGAATTTTGTGATAAAAGAAAAAGTATTATCTGAGAATAGAGAAGAAAAAGAAAAAACAGAAAAAAAAGCAAAAAGACAAATACTCTTTGCCAAAACGATAAAACTGAGTCACAAACATATAATCTCCTACAACTCATAAGCAAACACTAGATCGATGCCCAACCTTTAGTCTTATTCTTCAAGCAAAGTTAAGAATTTAAAATTTTTAGGCGAGCCACACATATAGGACGACGACCACTAATAAGCATTAATTTATATATATTATATATATATATAGTAGAACATAACCACTAAATCACACACACTACATACATAATACTAATACCTCAACCAACATATATACACCATCAATATATATAGATCAATATATATATATACACTCCAACACAAAATCATATAAACAAAACTAACCACTACCTACTATATACTTATATACCTAAACTAACACATATTACAACATCAGCATCATTAAAATAACGAAATAATCAAAATACAAGATACGAAACAGATAGTTATAAAATAAACAAATAATATAACAAAAATAATAAAAATAAAGTTAATAATAAATAAATACTACAAAAACAATACTAACTACACAAAATAATACAAATCATACAATATAATCATATATAATATGATAATAACGTATATAAAAATATAAATAAATATAATATAATGCTGCTGAATAGTGTGTGATGTGTAGATAGTGCCTGTGTGTTCAAATATATAGCAGACCATATAACTACGCAAAATAGAAAATGTAAATATAAAGAAAGGAAAAACAATATAAATAGGGAAGAGATAACAAAACTATACTAGCCTTCATCTCGGAGAATTGAAACCACCGCCATGTTGCGAATAAGAGAGACAAATAACTACCCGATTGCTTTACAACATATTCCATATTGCTAATCCCAAGAAAGCTGTAATTTCTTTTAACCTTCCCAGTTATATGTTCTTTTCTTTATTTACATCTTCTAATTGCGATAATATGCAATATTTAACATTTAAAATATAAAGAACGAGGGACAGGACAGGCTGGACACCTGGTGATGTCGCCGTGGCGGGAGCTCGGTTGCTTGTATAACTGCTCTTGAATCAACTTTTGGTTGGAGATGGCCTCAGTGTATAGCATCTGTATATGTCCTCATTCGCAATAGGCGGTGGTTCAATCCCAGAGAAGGCGGTAATTCTTTACCTTCCATTATATGTTTTTTCTTCATGTATAGTATATATATATATATATATAGTATATATATAATATATATATATTATAATATATATAATAATATAATATATAATATATATATATATTATAATATATATATATATATATATATATATATATATATTATATTTATATATATAATATATATATATAATCCACAATACATAACAATAGAATTAACTACCAAACCCAATCACACACCAACCCCAATGTACCAATATACAATAACCTATACCTATGGCCAAAACCAATAATACCTCCATGGTTTATATATAAATACCTAAAATAAACAAAATATAACACATATACAATATATATATAATAAAATATATACAAATATATAGTTAGAGATACTATTATAGAATATAACTATATAATAAAAATATAAATAATATATAATATATACAAGCATAATAATAAAATCTATAAACCTACTTAAATAACTATAAAAATATATATATGAATATATATATACCACTCACGGGCAGGGCCCTCTTCAAAAGGAGGCAACAATAAAAAAAAAACAAAAACAAAAGAAAAGTAAACCCACCCTTTAGACTGTGTAGTGATAGGTTGTGCTTAACTGGAGCTCCGATAATTTGAGTGAGTGTGTTTGTAATGTTTTAGTTATTTTGCCTCTAAGTGTATTTGTACATTGAACGCTCTCCTTTTTAATTGTTTTTTTAATTTTATGGATTTAAATATTGAAGAATTTGATCATCCTTTTAAAAGATAAGATATCCGTTTTAATTTTTAATTTTGAAACTTTTTATTATGTTAGATAGCAATAGTTAATTTTTAGGATTGGGCAATTGAAAGCAATATTGTTTTATTCTTAGTCTTCTTTTTAACCTTAAGTTTTTAGTGTTTTCTATTTTTTTTTTAATTTAAACGGTGTTTGAGTACAACACCGACCGTTTTTAGGTCAATTTATTATTTTATTTATACATAACAGTTTTATTGTTGAATAATTGTAATTTTTTTTCGTATATTTGTGAGGGTGTACGAGTGCGTTTGTGAGGGTTTAAACATTAAATTTTTCATGCCTTTTACATATTTATTATAAATACGGTTTTATCGTTTTAGCATTTACGGTTTTTTAGTGTGTAGTAGTACCGAGTCGATATTGGACGAAATTTTTTTTACCTGCTCCTGACCTTTTTTTGACCGCGAACTTTTTCGGCCTTGACCTTTTTTGGGCCTTGACCTTTTTTGAGCCCAAATTTTTACCTGACCTTGACCTTTTGGGCAAAACCGAATTTTTTTACCTTAACTTGTTGGGCCTTGACCTTTTTTTCGCCTTGTAATTTTTTAATTGTTTGGCAACCCTAATTTTTTTGGCAACCCTATTTTTGGCACCCTAAATTTTTGCAACCCTTTCGAAGAAGGGTTGCGCCCAACGGTTGCGTCAGCAAGTGTACGTGTCCCACCTAATTTTTTCGACCAAACCTTTGGTCTTCCAGGGTCAATTTTGGCCCAACCCTAATTTTTGGCCACCCTTAGGGGCTTAGCCCTTTTTTGATGTTTTTACCTTTTTTGTCCTTGACTTTTCTCCAAAGCTTGCCAGATACCATGGGTTAAGCAATTTTGGCCCACGCTAATTTTGGCCCCACTCGTGTCCCACACGTCACATATTTCGGTTCCTACTTGAAACGTAGGTATGGATCTATCCTACACTTGAAACAAACCTACACACACACACACCACACACACAACACACACACACACACACACACACACACACACACACCACACTTAAACTATACAACATTCACTATGACACTTATACACACCTTCACTATGACACTTACATTACACATAGACAACTTCATTTACAACTTATACACACACACACAACAGATTACTTACACTCACACAGAAATTTACTTACGACTCACACACAGATTTACCTACACTCACACCCCCAGATTTACTTACACACCACAGATTTACTTACACACACACAGATTTACTTACACCACACACAGATTACTACGCACACACACACCTTACACTTATACATACATTCACTATGACACTTACACTCTCCCATAGATACTCACACTTACATTTACACTTAATAACCACGTACAAAAACAAACTACAACCCTGGTCTCCATGGGTCCAAATTTTGGCCCACCCTAATTTTTGACCTTGTAGCTTTTTGATTGACACCTATATGATGGTTTTTCTTTGATTGGACTCAACTTTGATGAGTCATCTTTTGGCGGGTTCATGCTTTGATGGTGCCTTATATGATGGTTCAGATTTTGATAGCTCAGATGTATTGATGTTCAACTTTGATGGTCCCAATCACCGTAAGAAGTATCTTGTGATGTTCTATTAGTGTTCTATGAGATAGATGGGCCAGAGTGAGTGCCAAGTGAGTGCCAATGAGTGCCAATGAATGCCAAGTGAGTGCCACATAGTGCCAAGTAAGTGCCACATAGTGCCAACTGAGTTGCACTTTTTTCAAGCCTTTTCTAACCTCCCCTGAGCCTAGAATAGCTCTAATATTGGTGTCTACCACTAGGTTATAAGGTATGAGAATGCGATTTGGTATATATTACAAGGCTGCTAGGACTGCTTCCTACGATGAGAGTTAGTCTTTTTATCACTTATGCCTATATATATATATATATAATATAGATATATATATAATATAATATATATATATAATATATATATATAATATAGATATATATATACTATATATCAATATATATTATATAGATATATATATATATATATTATATATATAATATATTATATATATATATTACTTGCACACACACATACACCACATATGACACTTATACACCATTCACTATGACACTTATACACACTTGACACTCTATAAGCACACTTACACTCTCCACTAAAGGACACTCCTAACCAACTAACCCCCGTATACCACCTCAACACTCACACTCACCATAAGACACGAAGCTCCACACACAACACGCATTAAACCACCACTACATCAAAACCAACCAACATACACTCACACATCGATATTTGATTCTCAACATCTGATGGCTCATTTGTTGCCTCCTTTTGATGACCTCACCTTTGATGAAGGCTCTTGATGAAGTCATCTTTGTTCGGTTCACCTTTGATGGTTCAATCTTTGATGACGTCAGATTTACTGATTGTTCTATCTTTGATGGCTCCAACCCTGAGCCTGAACAGATTAATATTAATGTCTACCCTAATGTTATAAGCTGATCACCAGCGCAGCATGATCCCTCCGCGTGAAGGCCCACGAACCCGCCGGCCGACGGGGCGGAGCCACCGCGCCCCGGCCACCGCGTATCCCGCCCGCCTCGCCTTCGCCCGCAGGCGCAATTATTTCCGCGTTCCCGGCCCGCCGCCGTGCGCCCGCAGCGCAATATTCCTGCGCGAATGAAAAATATATATACTGATGAGTCATTCATTTTTATTTCATACGTAAACATTTTATTTAAAAAAACATTTTCGCGAACCTAAAGCTGTAACCTTCAGACCTTATTATTATTATTAACACAGTATGATTTGATACTTATTATTTATCTTTTATATTTTGGTTTAACTTAATACGTCTTTTAAATTTATTAAATTTTTAAAAAAATTGTATGTAAAGGAAGAAAAAACCAGAGTGTTTGATATATAAACATTTTATTTTACTACAATTGTACGAAATGTTATTAAAAACATTAACATAACATATACCAAACAGTAAATCAGTAAATCAATTAGAGGTTCGTATACCTAACACCTAAGGGCATTAGTATGCTTTGTTTTTACGCTTTACTGCTGGTACTGCTTTAACTAATGTTTTACTGCTTTAACTCAATGTTTTACTGCTTAAACTCATATATTTATTAACATTACATACCTTAAAGCAGTAAATCAGTAAATCAAATAGAGGTGTTACATAGCAAAAAGGGGTAGTAAGCTTTTGTTTTACTGTTTTACGGCTTTTACTGCTTTTAACTCATGTTTTACTGCTTTAACTTTCATTATGTTTTACTGCTTTAACTTCATATATTTATTAACATTACATACCATTAAAGCAGTAAATCAGGAAATCAATAGAGGGTGACCTAGCAACAAGGGGTAGTATGCTTTGTTTTTACTGCTTTTACTGCTTTAACTCATGTTTTACTGCTTAACTCATATGTTTTTACTGCTTTTAACTCATATATTGATTAACATTACATACCTTAAAGCAGTAAATCAATAGAGGTGTTACATAGCAACAGGGGATTAGTAATGCTTTGTTTTTACTGTTTTTACTGTCTTTAAACTCATGTTTTACTGCTGTTAACTCATATGTTTTATGCTTTTAACTCATAATATTTATTAACATACATACTTAAACAGTAAATCAGTAAATCAATAGAGGTGTGACCTAGCAACAAAGGGAGGCTTAGTATGCTTTTGTTTTACTGCTTTACTGCTTTAACTCATGTTTTACTGCTTTAACTCATGTGTTTTACTGCTTTAACTCATATGTTTTACTGCTTTAACTCATATGTTTTACTGCTTTAACTCATATATTTATTAACATTATGTTTTTTATTTTGTTTTAATACTTTTTATTTATTTTATTTTATTATTTTTTATTATTATTTTTATTATTTTTATTATTTTATTTTTATTTTTATTATTATACTTAGTGTTATTTACTTCATGCCTATTGTTATTATTATTTAGAACACACACACACACACACACACACACCACACACACACACACACACACACACACACACACACACGCACCCTGATTACACATTTAACGTATAATTTATTAAAACATTTTATTTTTATTGTTATATTTATTAGTGTGATTTACTTCATGCCTATTGTTATTATTATTTAGAACACACACACACACACACACACACACACACACACACACGCACACTCACTTACACACATAACGTATAATTTATTAAAACATTTTATGTTTTAGTTAAACACGTACATTTATATTACTCATTCAAATATAACTAAAATTATTTCAAAGTTTCTTAAAACTTCTATAATAAATCAATCATTATCTTTGAACAAAGAATTTATTATTAACTGTTAATACTTTTTGTTTATAAATTTTATAACTATCAAGTTTTAAAATAATTTTACTAAAATTTTATGAAATTTTATTAAAAACATATATTTTACGTACCTTAAAGCAATAAATCAGTAAATCAGTAAAGGAGTAAATCAGTAAGGTCACCCCTCTACACCAAGCTATGCCACGTTTTGTTCTATTGACTTACTGCTTTACATCATCTTTAGCCATGTAATAAGTATAAAAATAACAAAATAAGTTCTTCTCTGCTAACATAACATGTATTGTTATTAAAAGAATGAGTCATTTTTGAATTTAAAAAATTAGCAACTACTTCATACATATATACTTAATCGTCGATGTGAAACTTGTTTGTTTTTCAAAAGTTTTAAATAATTCTGGATAATCTCTTATTTATTAAAATTATTCATATATTGTACATTGCCAATCCAACACGAGAAAACACAACAACCGCACTCCTTACAGATACGAACTGACCTCTCTCCGTAAAATGTGTTGAAATAACAACTTTAGGCCTAAATTTGGATAATCCTTTTTGTACCCAGGGGCGGTTTAGGCCTAATTCCAGGTCAAAATATATTTCAAAAAACTGACCTTGTTTCTGAAAATGTTGGTGCCAATAACTAGTACGTGTAGGTCCTAAATTAGCCTAATTTAGGATAAGCCTTTTTGTATCCGGGCTAATTTAAGCCTAAACCCAGGTCAAAAAGGTTTATCCTAAATTTAGCCTGAAGTGGTTATTTCAACACATTTTACAGGAGAGGTCAGTTTCGTATCGTTAGAAGGAGTGCGGGTTGTCTGTGTTTTTCTCGTGTTGGGATGTCAAATGTACATAGGATAATAAAAACTAATAATAATAAGAGAGACAAAAACCGAATTATTGAGAAATTGAAATTTTTTTAGTGTAACAATTGCGGATAAAATAAATGTATAAGTGAATAATTGTTATTTTTAAATTAAAACCTAGAATGATTTAATAAAATACTTGTTATGTTAGCAGAGAAGAACGTTATTTTGTTATTTTTATACTTATACATGGCTAAAGATAATGTAAAGCAGTCAGTAAGTCAATAGAACAAAATGTGGCATAGCTTGGTGTAGAGGCAGGGCCTTGCCTTAGTTTGATTTACTGATTTATTGCTTTAAAGGTACGTAGTAAAATATATGTTTTTAATTAAATTTCATAAAATTTTAGTAATAAAAAGTTATTTTAAAACTGATAGTTATAAAATTTATAAACAAAAAAGTATTAACAGTTAATAAATAAATTATTTGATTCCAGAGAGATGAAGTGATATTTAGTATAGAAGTGTAGGAAACTTGAAAGGAATTTTAAGGTTATATTTGAACTGAGGTTAATAATGTGTACGGTGTTTAATTAAAAATAAAATGTTTTAATAAATTATACGTTATATGTGTAAGTGAGTGTGCGTGTGTGTGTGTGTGTGTGTGTGTGTGTGTATGTGTGTTCTAAATAATAATAACAATAGGCATGAAGTAAATAACACTAAGTTATAATAATAAAAATAAAAAATAAAAATGTTTAATAAATTATACGTATATGTGTGTTGTGTGTGTGTGTGTGTGTTGTGTGTGTGTGTGTTCTAAATAATAATAACAATAGGCAAGAAGTAAAAAACACTAAGTATAATAATAAAAATAAAAATAAAATAATAAAAATAATAAAAATAATAATAAAAATAAATAAAAATAATAATAAAATAAATAAAAAGTATTAAAAAAAAATAAAAAAAAAATGTTAATAAATATATGTTAAAGCAGTAAAACATATGAGTTAAAGCAGTAAAATATATGAGTTAAAGCAGTAAAACATGAGTTAAAGCAGTAAAACATGAGTTAAAGCAGTAAAGCAGTAAAACAAAAGCATACTAAGCCCTTTGGTGCTAGGGTAACACCCTATGGATTTTACTGATTACTGCTTAAGGTATGTAATGTTAATTAAATATATGAGTTAAGCAGTAAAACATATGAGTTAAAAGCAGTAAAACATGATTAAAGCAGAAACAGCTAAAACAAAAAGCATACTAATCCCCTTGTTGCTATGTAACACCTCTATTGATTTACTGCTTTAAGGTATGTAATGTTAATAAATATATGAGTTAAAGCAGTAAAACATATGAGTTAAAGCAGTAAAACATGAGTTTAAAGCGTTAAACAAAGTTAAAACAAAAGCATACTAACCCTTGTTGCTATGTAACCCTCTATGATTTTACTGATTTACTGCTTTAAGGTATGTAATGTTATTAAATATATGAGTTAGAAGCAGTAAAACATATGAGTTAAGCAGTAAAGAGTTAAAGCAGTAAAAACAGTAAAACAAAAGCATAATAATCCCCTTTGTTCTATGTAACACCTCTATTGATTTACTGATTTACTGTTTAAGGTATGTAATGTTAATAAATATATGAGTTAAAGCAGTGAAAACCTATGCAGTTAAAAGCAGTAGAAACATGAGTTAAAGCTAGTAAAGCAGTAAAGCAGTAAGAACAAAAGCATATAACCCCTTAGGTTCTAGGTAACACCTCTATTGATTTACTGATTTACTGCTTAAAGTATGTAATGTTAGAAGTTTTTTAATAAAATTTCGACAATAGGTAGTTAAAATAAAATGTATAATCAAACACTCTAGTTTTTCTCCTTCCATACAAATTTTTAAAAATTTATAAATAAAAAGTATTAAGTAAAAAATAAAGAAAAATATGTTAATCAATTATATAAAAAACGATGGGAGAAAGGATGTCAAGAAGTTACAGCTTTTAGAAGCATTCCGCGAAAAATTTTTAATAAAAATGGGTTTAAGTATGAAATAAAAATTAATGACTCATAGTATATATATATATTTTTCATTCGCGCAGGAATATTGCGCCTGCGGGCGCACGGCGGCGGGCGGGGAACGCGGGAAATGTCGCCTTGCGGGCGGACGCGGCGGCCGGAACGCGGTGGCGGGGACGCGGCGGTCGCACCGGCGGTGCGGTGTCCGGGGGCCTTCACGCGGAGGGATCATGCTGCGGCCTGGTGATCAGCTTATAACATAGGGTTAGACATAATATTAACTCTGTTCTGGCCTCGGGTGGGAGCCATTCAAAGATGAACAATTCAGTAAATCTGAGTCATGCAAAAAAGGATGAACATCAAAGGTCTGAACGCGAACCAAAGAGGACTTCAGTCAAGATGAAATCATCAAAGATGCCTTCATCAAAGATGAGTCATCAAAGATGAGGCAACAAAATGAGCCATCAAAGTTGAGGAATCAAAAATATCGAGTGTGTGAGTGTAGGTGTGTATGTAAGTGAAAGTGTCTATGGTGAGTGTGAGTGTCAGGGTATATGGGGTTGTGTAATGTTATGGAGAGGTAAGTCGCTTAATAAGCTGTCATAGTGTGTATAAGTGTCATTGTGAAATGTGTTGTGTATAAGTGTCATAGTAGGTGTAGGTATGTGTGTGTGCAAGTAAATATGTGTGTGTAAGTAAATCTCTTATAAATCTTTGCCATATATAAATATAATATACATATAATATATATACCATATAACTAATATAACAAGATAACAAATTATCAAATAGGCCTAATAAGTGACCATACAGAACAAGGACTAACTTACAATATAAGGAAGCAATCAACCTAGACAGACATGTAATATATACCAATCGATTCTACGTACCTTATAACATAGGGGTAGACACACCCATATTAGGGCTATTCGGGGCTCAGGAGAGGCTAGAAAAGGCTTGAAAAAAAGTGGCACTCAGTGCACTATTGTGGCACTCACTTGGCGCTAGTGGCATTCACTTGGCACTCACCTGCATCATTGGCACTCATTGCACTCATGTTGGCACTCACTGGCACTCACCTGGCACTCATCTATTACTCATAGAACACTAATAGAACACACTAGATACTTCTTACGGTGATGGGGAACCATCAAAGTTGAAACCATCAAATAAATCTGAGCATTCAAATCTCGAACCATCAATATAGCACCATCAAAGATGAACCGCCAAAGTTGACGTCATCCAAAGTTGAGTCATCAAAGAAAAACCATCATATAGGTGTCATCAAAAAAGCACTAAGCCCCTAAAGGGTGGCCAAAAATTGACCCATTGGAGGACGCAAAGGGTTTATGTGGTTTGTACGTGTGTATAAGGTGTAAATGTAGTGTAAGTATCTATGGGAGAGTGTAAGTGTCATAGTGAATGTATGTATAAGTGTAAGTGTGTGTGTGTGCGTAAGTAATCTGTGTGTGTGTAAGTAAATCTGTGTGTGTGTAAGTAAAACTGTGTGTGTGTGTATGTAAATCTGTGTGCAGGTGTAAGTAAATCTGTGTGTGAGTTGTAAGTAAATCTGTGTGTGTAATAAATCTGTGTGAGTGTAGTAAATCTGTTGTGGTGTGTTTATAATTGTAATGTAATTTGTCTATGTTGTAACGTAAGTGTCGATAGTGAATGGGTGTATTAAGTGTCATATGAATGTGTGTATAAGTGTAAGTGTGTGTGTGTGTGTGTGTGTAGTTGTTCAAGTTAGGATAGATCCATACATACGTTCAAGTTTGGAACGAAATATGTACGGGTGGGACACGAGTGGCCAAAAAAATTAGCGTGGACCAAAAATTGACCAGTGGTATCTGGCAAGCTTTTGGTAGAAAAAGGTCAAGACAAAAAAGGTTAAAAACATCAAAAAAGGGCTAAGCCCTAAAGGGTGGCCAAAAAATAGTGGTGGGCCAAAATTGACCCATTGGAAGACCAAGTTGGTTGCGAAAAAAAATTAGTGTGGGACCGTACAAACCGGTTGCTGCCGCAACCGTTTTTGGCGCAACCCTTCTTCGAAGAGTTGGCAAAAATTAGGGTGCCAAAAAAATAGGGTTGCCAAAAAAATTAGGGTTGCCAAAAAATTAGGGTTACCAAAAAATTACAAGGCGTAAAAAGGAAAGTTCAAGGCCAAAAAAAGTTAAGGTAAAAAATTGGGCTTGCCCAAAAAAGGTCAAGGTCAGGTAAAATTTGGGCTCAAAAAGTCAAGGCCAAAAAAGGTCAGAGGCCGAAAAAGGTCGCGGTCAAAAAAAGGTCAGGAGCAGGTAAAAAAAATTTCGTCCAATATCGACTCGGTACTACTGTGTGTGAATAGTTTTAACCTGTTTTTTTTGTCTGTTTTGTCTTTGTTTTTTTGTTTGGTGTGGTTGTGTGTGCGTGTGTAATGGCAGATTTGCGCAGGCGCAGGCTTTTTATTAGGACTTTACTAACATCCGCGGCTTAAACTCTAATTCTGCAATCCGTGGAATACCACCTCTCTATAACTCTAACCCTAACCATTTGCTCTTGTCTGAGACACAGATGGCAAGAATTCATCCTCTAACTCGTTAATGTATCCAACTAAACTTATTTCATAATTTCCGTCTAAAGGGTGGAGTATGTGCCTATTGAAACATAAACACGTCCTTGTAACACGATCTCGAGAATCCTCGAATCTCCTAACTCGATGTTCTGTGACTTAAATCTTTCTTCCTTCTACTACAATAATCTTGTGCTTCTGCTACTGTTCTCCTAACAGGACAGATTTCACGCCTTTTTTGAATACTTACTAACTCTCACGAGACTGTTATATCTTCTCATTCAAATACTGAGCGTCCTCTTATTTAGGGGGATTTTCAATGTAACACAACCACTGAATGGTGGGGTCCTCTCCGATTACCGATTTAGTGGGGGAGGAGGCCGAATCATTAGCATTTCTCAACGATCTGGAGCAACTACTTAAAGAACCCACACCACACATTCCGGATCGTCCAAACCAATTCTTGAATACGCTTGACTGATGTTTCACCACTAGTCCTTCTCTCTTAAAATACCCCACTTTCGCTCCTATCGGTAAATCTGACCACAACCTTATATCTCTTATTTTAATACGTTCTCTCCAACAGCTCCATCCTGCGCTATGCGTTTTTTCTGCACTTTGATCGGGCCGATTTGGGGCCTTGTGTTGCTTCTACGCTAACTATAAATTTGAAATGACTGCTTTGCCTCTGGTGAGGCTTCGGCTTCTGCCGATAAGGTGGGAGCTGGAATCGTTGATGGGATGAGCAGGTTCATCCTTCTTCGACTAAATCTTTTCTCTCCTCCATAATCCAGGTTTCGATCGTGCTGTTCTCTGGCCATCCAGGCAAGAGACGCGCTAATCGGGAGTGGAAAAATTCTTCGTTCTCCTATCACTCTTGCTAATTTTCATTCTGCTAGGAATCGTTGCAGGATACTCTTCGACGAGCAAAGCGGGCTTTCATCAAACGAAAGTGCCTAAACCTCCTTGGTTCTCCTACTGAACAAATCTTTCTGCCTCTTGCCAAAAGCATCTCAAACAACTTCTGTAAATCATCCTTCCATCCTCTTATTCGCTCTGATGTTTCTGTTGCTAATTCCAACTGCAAAAGGCCAATCTCTCGGCCTCCTATTTTCTTCTAATCAACCCTGGACGATTCTGGCATTCCTCCTCCTCCTTCCTCTCCTTACAGGTGTCCTATGCCTTTGCCTGGTGGGATTACATTCGATCGGGTGCATGGGCTCCTGAAATCTACGAACGTTAGGGAGGCGGGTGGCCCGGATGGGCATTCCTCCCGAGTTTTAGGAGTGTGCTTCCGTGCTATCCCAGCCCCTCGTTCAACTATTATTCTCTATGTCTCAACACTAACACTTTCCCTCAGTGTTGAAGCACGCTTCATGTCCAACTTAATCTGAAGATGGAAGTTCCTATTCTGAGTCTTCTAACTATCCTCATATATCTCTCATTTGTATTATGTCTAAGATCTTTGAAAACTCTTCTCAACGCTCATTTCTTAGATCATCTGGAATTCCATTCACTCGTTCCGATCGCCAGTACGGCTTTTGCGGCGCTCGAGGTCTACTGTCGATATTCTTTCCTATCTTACTGATTTGTGTATGGTTTTCGCCCTTAGGAACTACGGAGAGACTTGCTTGGTGGCGCTGACATATCCAAGCATTTGACCGGGTATGGCACGCGTCAGTGCTCTCCAAGCTCCCCTCAGTTGGGGTTCCTCCTTCTCGTTGCTTACTATGTCTAGTTTTCTTTCAAAACGCTCATATGGGCTGTTGTTGATGGGGCGACTTCTTCTTCTTTCTGTCAATAGTGGTGTCCCTCAGGGTTCTGTCTATATATCCTACCCTGTTCCTACTTTCATTAATTCTTCTCACCTGCACATTAACTCTATTCACTCAATATGCCGATGACTCGACCTTCATTCTTTCAACCCATTTCAATTCTGTCCTTCTTTACTTCTAGAATATCCTCTCGTCCTTAATTTTCCCGATTCTATTCTCGCTGATCTGGATAGAATTTCCGGGTGGGGTCGTCTGAACCTTGTGAAATTCAATTCTTTAAAAACTCAACCTCTACAATCTCCCTTTCTAAAACACCTTCCAACTTCCTATCTCTTTCGACGGTTCTCGCGTCTCTCCTTGTTACAATATAAACATCTTGGCCTTAACATAAAACAAAAAAATGTCTTGGAACCTTCACATCACAACGGTTGCTAGGCGGCCTCAAAAACTGGGAGTCTGTTTAGACTGCGAGACTCTTTTTCCTCTTTCTCAGTTGCTCCAGCTATACAAGGGCCTGCATCGCCCTTGTATGGAGTACTGCTCTCATATCTAAGGGGGCTCTGGTTTCACCCGGCTTTTGGATAGGGTCGAGTCAAAGGCCAAAAGCCTTATAAACTGTTCTATACTTTCCAGTTCACTTGACCCTCTATCTTTGCAGTGCAATGTTGGTGCTTATCTCTATCCTATAGGTACTGCAGCGGCAGGTGCTCGAGGGAACTTATCACTCACATACCTCCACCTTTACGTCGCCTCGTAAACTAGGTGCTGTTCTGCACATCGAGTTTTGTGTTGATATTAGTAACTTCAGACTTGTTCGCTGCGGTGCTTCCTTCTTTCTGCCACATCGGTTCTGTGGAACTCTCTTCCATCTTCTGTGTTTCCTGCTGAATTTAATCTACCCCACTTTAAAGCCTGCGTCTGTGCGTAATTTGCGTAATTTACTTTAGTTGTTCACTTCTGAGGCGTGTAACACCCCCTCTTGAATAGCTCTGGCCGGAGTCGACGTTGGTGAAACTATAAAAAAAAAAGCCGTCCCTTTCCTAACGGAAATTCTCTCAGAGTGGCGCAGACGCGGAACTTAAAGGATCTCTCTCC
>JABUQX010066000.1:0-35213 GCA_015478945.1 Trachelipus rathkii | reverse complement strand
ATTATGTATTATTATTATTTTATCTAAATGTAATTAGTTAGTTATGATTTAAATTAGATATATATACTTTATTATATTTCTTTATTATATTTTTTATTATATTTTAATTATATAACTAAGTAATTATTTAATATATTACTACTATATTATATATATATATATATATTTATTATCTATAATATATACTATAGTATATATATATAATTATATCTATTTAAAATTTATATATAATATATTTTATTATATTTATAACTATACATATTAAATATTATATATATAATATATTATTACATTCTACCACATCATCTTCTTTCTATTTATGATATATTTTATCTCCTATATATAGTATATATATATATAATTATATATTTATCTTTATTTAATATAATTAATATAGTGATTGTATATAGGTGACAATACATTATTATCTTAATATAGATGTACACTCTTATTTCTTAGTTATATAATTATTACGACTTGGTATATTTGCTGTAGTTTTTCATGAGGCTATGAGATAAAGTAATCGAGGATAACTTTGGATTTGTAAGGCTTTTATATTTACTTTATATTTTATTATATCTTTCTGTAATATATTATTTATTATATTTTATTTTATTTATTATTATATATATATTTTATATATTATATATGGTATGATATATTGTTATTAATATTATTTATATTTAATAATATAATATATTATATTTAAATATGATATTATTATAATATATTATAATTATATATTATATATTATATATATATATAATGATTATATTATTCTATAATATTATATATTATAATATTATATTTTTATATATGTTCTTATAATATATATTCATATATATATATATGTATATAATTATATCTGGTTATGTGTGGTTGGGCTTCTTATCTACTCGTTATTGTTTTTTCTATTGGGAGGTATTATTTTCTACTTAATTATGATATGTATATGTTTAAGCTAACCAATATGAAATAATAATTATACTTAATTTTGTTTGTATGATCCAATTTTAACTTTCGTTTTTTAGTCTTTTAATTTGATTACTGATGATTTCTTATCAGATACTTGTTTATAAAGAAGGTTTATATTTAAGGATTATTGATGTATCTATAGTTTTGATTGACCAGACTTACTCGGATTCAGGATCATAATCAGACTCAGACTTACGGATATAAGATCCGGATTATATAATTTTAAAATAAATGGTTTGTTGCAAATACAACGTTGAGAGTAAACTTTTCTGAACTAATTTAAAAATACGAATTATTTTAATACGGTTTTCATTTTTTTTTTTCCTTTGCGTACTATCTGGTTTATGGTAGACATCTAAATATAGATATAATAATATATATTGATATATAATTATTATTATTTTGTATTTATTATATTATTATTATTAGTGAATGGTCACTGATTATTATTAATCTCGCAATTACCTCTATTCTTATCAGTCTATTTTATGTTCTGTGTAAATCTTAATCTGTATATTAATCTTATTAATTTTGATCTAATATTATTCGCATCATTACATTTAATTTTTTTCTGTTTTGCTTGCGCTTATACTCATCTTGTCTTGTGAAAATGAAGGGAAATGTATGTATGTGGGTGTTTTTTTCCTCAATTTTTATAGTTTGGTATAATTTTATATATATATATAAGAAGAATATTAGATATTGAATTTATTTGGCATTCTTTATCATTCTATATGGAAGTTATATAAGAATAGATTGTCATTTTGATATTTTGATTGATTCTGTAAATATATATATTTAATATATATATAATATATTATATAATTAATTATATATTAATATATATATTTTATATAAATCTTCATGTATTTAATCTATTATCTCTATTAATAATATTATCTCTATTTATATATATTAATTATATATTCTTTTCATTTTATATACGTTTAAATTTATATTATTTAATAATATATTTATATTATATTTATATTAGCTATACTTATATATATATATATATATCTTTCTATATATATCTTTTTATTATCTATATATTATTTATATATCTCTATATATTTTACCTAGTATTATACTATATTATATAATTTTATAATATTTATTCTAATTATAATTTTATTATTATTCCTTATATATATCAATACTTTGATATAATATTATAATTTATATATATAACTTATCTTTATATTAATTAATTTATATACTAAATATATATATAATTATATTAATATTTATATTATATTAATACTATATATATATATTATGTATATATATTATATTATATTAAGTAATTTATATTTTTTAATATAATTATTTCTTTATATCTTAATATGTAATATATTAATTATTCTATGTTTGATAGTTAGACCTGTGTTGATGAGGATGTGGTGGTGTTTTTTAATCATTTCGTTTTAAAATTTTTTAGTTGTTCATTTTCAAGTTTTAATTTAATAAATCTATTGCTTTTGTATTCTATTATTGTGTATGTATTTGTATGATATTGTTATAATTTTCCAATTTTGTATTGATCAGTTGAAAAAACTCTTCCCATTATATTCTTCTTCTCTATTCCTTTGACTCAAGAGGAAGCAAGTCTTACTTTTTTTTTAACGTCTTTTAGTTATATCATTTACATATTTTACTGAGGTACATGACTATGCTACACATATTTACATTTACTGTTAGTACGGTTAGCCTTTACTTTTGCCTTTTCAAGTTTCGCATCTTTTGTTTCAACTATAGTTTTATTTTCCTTTTTAATATTTTGACGTTCAAGGTAATACTTTGTACTAGTGTGCAGGGAGTGCTTGTTGAAGTTTTTAGTCTTTTCATATGTTTTATTACCATATGTTTAAATATTTATATGTATTATGTATTACTTATTTATAGAATTATTTATTCTTTCTATTCTTGTAAATAGTAATTTAAATTTTTTTTTTAGTTATTTCTTAAGGTTTATTTTACGTTATTTCAATTATTATTATATATTTTTGGTTTGAAATTTAGCTATATTTTTATTGTTAATATGGTATGATAATATTGTGTTTTTGTGATATGATGTTATGCGTCATTTACTAGTTTATTGTTAAATTTTTTTATCTCCTCGATCTTACCTCCTTTCTTTTATTTATACTTGATATTATTGGTCTGTGTGTGTGTGAGAAGAGTGGGTGAGGTGTGTGGTTATAGGGGTATGAGATGAAAAAGAGAGAGTATGAAATATTGATAGAGAGTGAGAGAGAGAGAGTAGAGAGAGAGAGAGAGAGAGAGATGAATCGAGTATGGTAGGTTTGTAGGGCGCTATAGGCTTTCTATTTATCGTCTTCACCAGCAATACGTGTTTTTAAAGTCTACTTATGCTCTCTGTGGATTTACCCTCTCTCTCTAACTCTAAAGCCCTTAAATCTCTTTTATATGCTCTATGTTGATGAACTCAGTATGGCTATAGAATTACATCCTATCGTCTTTAATGTATTAATACCAACTATATAATGTATTTTAAATTAATTTCGTTGAAGGGTGGAGTGAATGTGCCTATGTAATAACTTATACTCTTGTAACACGTATCGTGAATCTCGAATCTCCTGACGTTATCTGGAGTGTTAATTGTGGATTCTCTAAAAATTTATTCTTTACTCTTCTATCTATATTCATAATCTTGTGCTTTGTCAAACTTATAATATGTTCTCTTAATATCTAATGATAGAAAGGAATTTATCACTTACTTTTATTGAATATTCTTACTACTTCTCACTCGAGACCTTAGTTATATTTCTTCTCATTCAAATTAATCGTGAGGTTATCTATATTTAGGTGGATTTTCAATGTAACAACACTGAATAGGTTAGGGTCCTCTTCATAACTTCGATTTATATAGTGCTGGAAGGAGTAGCCGTAATATCATTCTGTGCATTCTAAATCTGATCATGGATCAACTAATTAAGAATCTCCACGTCATATCCTGTGATCGTTCTAATACTTAACACAATTTCTAGTAATACACTAATGCGTTGACATTGTTTTCTATCGCACTTAGTCCTTATATTTCATCTTTTAACAATTACACACCTTTATGTCCTTATTTATATCACTTCTTTTAATAATGGTCATTCTGACTACAACCTTGATATGTTTCTTAATATTTATTAAATTACTTTTTACTTAAAAGTAAGTTTTATCTATTCGTTATCTCTCTATCTATCTATTAATTATCTAATATATATATATAGGTCTCATCTCATGCTCTACTCGTTATTCATGCACTTAATATTTATGAAGTCGGGTGCCTGATTGGTGATGTGTGATACTTTCGTTTGCTATATGCTTTAGTCATAAACATAATTGGTGTAATGTATTGTATAAATATTGTCTTTGTCTCTTATTGGTGTAACGCTTATCGAGCTTCTGCCTGAATAAAGGGTGGTTGTTTAATGGTTGATTGGGATTAGCTAGGTTTCATTCCTTTCTATTTGTATATTATCTAAATGATTCTTTCTCCTCCTCTCATATATAGCAGGCTATCTGATTCGTGTCCTGTTCTATATTGGCCTATTATCTAGGCTAGGAGACATGCGCGTTCGGATAAATGAAAGAATTATTCAGTGTTATTTACCTCTTAAATCTACTTCTACTATGTTGAATTTTTCTAGTTTATTATATTTCTTTAGAAATGATATTGCCGGATATCATCTCTCGATGAGCAAAGCGGGCCTTATTCTATATTAATACGAAAGTGCGCTTAGACCTCTTAACTTTTCTCTAACCTATATCTAGGATGTGTATAACTGTTGGCTCTGCAAAGATGTATCATCTCTCGATCTTTAAATACTTTGTAATTTCTGCTTCTCTCTTTATTTCGAATGCTTGATGGTCTTCCGCGCTCTTAACTTCTACTTACTAACTGAAAAGTGTATTCTCTTTCGGTGCTCGTCTAGTTCTTACTTATTTTCTCTATACTCAATATAAACTCCTTAGGTGCGATTACTGGCATTCCTTACCTCTCTCATCCTTCTTCTTCTACAGGTGTCCTATGTAGTTCTTTGTCCTGGATTCACATATTTTAGATCGGTGCATGGGTCTCAGAGTAATTTTATAATACGTATATAGGATGGGGTGTCTCAGGATGGCAATTTATATCATCCTACCTAAGTTATTGAATGGGAGTGTTACTATTACTCGTATGCTGAACCATGCCTACTTCGTTCAGATATATATTATTAATATTTTTCTATGTTTAATATAACTGCATACTATTCTTCAGTTGTTGGATATCTAGACCTATCGCAACTCGATGTCGTATCTTCTTATCAAAAAATTAGTTCTGGATTCACAATAGGTTAGAACAGCTTTGAAATGCCATCTATTTATTCTGCTCTTCACCCATTTGCAATTAAATAAATATTTTATAGCATTCTTGTTTCTCACTTTATCCAGGACTCTCCTCAACCTTGTCGATTTCTCTTTCTTCTCTCGATTTCGCTAAGTATGTGTTTGCGTGTTAATGGTTCTACTGTGCGATTATCTTATTCCTATTATTAACCTGATATTATTAATGGTTTTTTTTCCCGTCTTAGGTAACTTTTACTGGGAGAGACTGTGCTGTGGTGGCGCTTTGACAATTATCCAAATGCTTGATACGGCGTTTTAGGCATACGTACTCGTTCACTTCTTGCTCATCCAGTCCCTCCTTATTGGTCTCTCTATCTCTTTGCTTTACTATATGATCTATAGTCTTTTCATACGTGTCAAGTTATCGGTGTGGTTGATCGGTTGGTGGACTTCCTTTCATTTATCCTCTTTATTTTTATGAGAGATTAGTGATCGTTTCTCAGAATAGAGATTTGTCGAAATTTTATTCTATTATTCTTAATATTTCTTGATCTGATTATTTATACTCACTGCATTTAACTAGCTACTATTCATCATCATGCTCGATGTAACTCCGACCTTCATTCTTTCAACTCAATTTCATTTCTCTTATCTCTCTACTTTTATTATACTTATTCTGAATTAATCTTAGTACTATAATCTTTACCTGATTCTATTCTCTCGCTGATTATAATCTGAGATAGAGTTCTCTCAGTATTCGGTCTAGTTCGTCTCAAACCTTGTGATCATATTTAAATATCTTTAACACTCAATATATTATCTTACTATTAATCTCCTCTCTCTTACAAGACACCTTCTAATCTTCCTATACTTTTAGACGGTTCTCTCGTACTGCTCCTGGTTGACAATTAACATGCATTAGGCCTTTACATATAACACAAAATAATATGTCTTGGCATAACCTATTACTTCTACTATAACGGTGCTATTGATAGTCAGTACTCTCTAAAGATAAACTACGGAGTTTTTGTTTAGCTTATAAGGCGATAGACTTATTTTTCCTCTTTCCATTATATCCAGATTATAATCAAGGGTCTTGCTATTAGCCGCGCCTTATATAGTATGTTAATGAGACTAGTCTTCATATTGGGGGGGCTCTGGTTTCACGGTTTGACAGGTCTGTATATAGTCGAGTCTAATTATAGCTACAAAAGGTCTTTAAACTGTTCTGTACTTTAATTTAGTTTTCATTGATACTTATATATATTCTCTACTCTGCGGCGGCGTATTTGGAATATTGCTTATTATTTCTTTTCATTGTATCTCTGTAGCGTGAGGCTGTTCGAGGTGAATTATCCATCTCGCGTACACTACCTATTTATATAAGTACTGCTCCTCTAGTAGCTACAATAGGGGTGCATTATCGTTGTTTCTAAGCTTCACTCTAGTTCGTGATATGTTATTGGTAGAACTCCAGGTAGTTGCTAGCGGTGGTCTTTCATCTTCTATTCTGCTATAACTATCTCTTTGATTCTGTGGAATATTCTTTCCGATCTTTCTGTGTTTCTCTGCTTGAATTAATCTCTTCAAATTTAAACCTGCGTCTGTGCTCCCTGTGCTATTTTAGAGCTAGCGGTGTATTTTGCGTGTAACGCCTACTTATATAATTATCTTAATTTAATATTTGTATAATAATTTCCTGAATGGGCTGTGCCGATGAGTTGGGGTGCAATTAATAATATTAATAAAATAAAAAAAATAAAAATTATTAATTAATATATATAGTTTTTTTAGATTTATTAATAACATAAATAGCAGTAATCCTTTACGCATCCTCGCACTTACCGCATTCTTAGCATCCCGCATGGCCGATTACTCAGCATTAAATTACTCTATCTCCCTTTTAAGATCCGCATTTGCCATAACGATAGCTATATGACTCGTAATATCTTTAATCGTTATGTTACACAAACGTCAAATTTTGACATCCCTCGGATTATACTTATATTTATATTATATATTAATAAATATAATATATAGTTATATATTTCTATATATTAATATATAATATGTATCCTTATATATATATATATATATTATATTATATTTATATTATATTATTATATATATATTTTTATAATATTATATAATAATTAGTATATATATTATATAATATTATATATAATATTATATATATATATTTATATTCTTATAATAAGTATAATAGTAGTGTTGTGGTGTGTGATGAAGAGATTATGATATAATTGATTCTTCTCAAATGGATATGAAATTTTTTCCTTCGAATATAACGAACATCAACTACTTTGCAAAATTGAAAAAGCAAACAGTATAAATTAATTAAATTTATATTCGCATCGTACCGCCCTACCCTTCGCACTTTATAACATATTAGAATAAAAGTGCAAAGTTTATTAATAATAAAAGACCTTTATGTTTTTCTTATTTTATTTTTTTAGGTTTTATTCATTGAATTCAAGATTTTTAAACGATATTACTTATATATATATTATACTATTATATATATTATATTATATATATATAGAATTACTATATTTATCATATATATATATTATTTCTAATATATTATATATGATATTATAATATAATTCTAATTATTATATATAATATATATTACGTTATGTAATGTGTTGTTATGTAGACTTAACTGATTCAGGCAAGTTAATTTTTATTCTCTTTATATATTATTATTTTGTCCATCTTAATGCTTATTAATTTAATAATGATATCACTTAAGATGTTTACTTAACCGTATGAGAACTTAATTTTTAAGGTGTTTTACTACTTATCTATACCATTTTTATATCTATAATATTATCCAAATTAATTATGCCGGTTTTAAATATATAATATATATGTAAATTTATTTATATATATTATATATATTATATATATTATTTTATATATATTTATATACTAATAAATTATCTTTTTATATTATATATTATATATTTTATTTTTTTATATATATTATTTAAATGATAGTATTTTTATTATAATAACCACGTGTGCATCCTTATTTTATATATGATATATTTATATATATTATATATTATTATTTATATATATATAATATATATATCTTATATATATAGAGCCTAAAGGGTTAATCTACGTAAATTTCAGGTGATCTTGCAACCATAGCTTTAAGTGGAAGTTATATTGCAAAAGATATAATGGCAGAGAATTTACATCGAGATGGGCTGGAATGAAGGGATACGATTACAAAATACAATCTGGAATTGTTTTTTTATGCAAATTTGTGTCAATACAGGCCTTCTTGTGTTAATAACCTTTACGGACAAAAATATTAAACTATTGAGACTGCTTTTTCGACAAGAGAAGTAAAAAAAGAGCGATAACTATGTAATACGTCTGAGTTAGAAATATGAATAGAATATTTTGGTGATTTTCTAAGCTTTGTGAATTGATTTGATATTTCAATGTGGCAATGTGAAAGCATTTCTCATCAGAGCGAAGAGAATTGATAATGTTGCTCTATTCCAAGAAACAGAAAAATTTACAGGCTGAGTGAAGATTAGTTTTTGAACTATTAGCTTATCATTTTGATATAAGTTTCAAGAATTATTATTCTGCTGTTTGACTAGATTATATATATATATATATATATAATATTTATTATATATATATATTTATATATTTTTTTAATATAGATTATTATATATATTTATTTTGTATATTTTTGTGAGTGATGTGTAGCGAGAGAAAGTTGAGGAGAGAGGAGAGAGAGAGGGAGGGGAGAGGAGGAGGAGAGAGAGGAGAGAGATGGAGAAGGGAGAGCGCGAGGGAGAGAGAGAGGGAGGGGAGGGGAGTTGAATTTTCCAAAGTACCGATTTTCCGTTGTTTACTCGTTTATTTGTCTGTTTGTCTTTAGCAATTCCCCAACGTCCTGAGGGAAAGCTGAATTCCAAGAAGGAAAAATATTTTAGTTTGTCTGCTTATAAATAAAGTCTGTGATGATAAGGAGGTATCTATAGTTTACAAGCATTAAACAAATGTTAATTCGTGGTTTCGGAAAATAAACCTGATTAATTTATAAGAGTTGTAGAGGCGTAAGATAAAGTATTATAAATGAGTATGATATTAACTAACGTGATCATGCTCTCTTTATGATCTGGAGTAGTTTTAATATGTAAAACGCTTTTTGTCATTTAATATTTGACTAATGAGTTGTAAAACCAGGAGTATGTTATGGAAGTAAGAGCTTAGGACCGTATCTTAGCTTGTTAGTATAAATTATGGTCTACTATACAGTTTAACGTCGCAGACTCATTGATGTCTATTTCTCTAGCTAAATGGTATTGCACACGTATTACAATAAGTTTAAAAGGTAAATTCACTGCACTAAACGGAGAATATAAGTATTCGTCAGGGGGCGATCCTAAAATATATGAATAGAGGGAGTACTTTGAGAGAGAGAAGAATGAATGTGATATACAGGAATTTATAAAGAGTTGGTCATCCGCATGGCTGGAATTTCACGACATGAAAGATGAGGTCGGAAAAAAAGTAATAGTCATCCCTCTAGCAGAAATTTTTTTAAGCTCATGTTCATATCGATCGAGAACGCATAAGCAATCTAAGAGCAAACAGTATAGGAAGGATTAAAACTGTATGTACTAATTAAGATGATATTTTTACTATTGTATTCAAGAAGGAGTAATTTGTTGCAGCAGGAGAATCAGAGAGTTGGCAAATAAGTTACCTTTAAGTTTAATAGATTATATTCTTAACAATATTTATTTTATAAGATATTTCTACCACTAGAACTCTAAAGGAAAAATAATTTATTATATATTATATATATATAATTATATATCAAAGGGTGGATATATTATACTTAAGATTACATATTTAACTATTAGATATTAAAGATACTATATATACATATTCTTATATTTCTATTTATACTATATATATATATTAGTAATTATTATATTATATATATTAATATATTATATTAAGTATACTATTTATATATTATATATATAATATTATAATTAATATATCATTATTATTATATATATATTATATTAATTAATTTTAATATATATATATTTAGTATATTATTTTATATATTATAATATATTTATTTATTATATAATATATATTATTATATATATATATAATATATATTATATATATATAGGATATATTTATAATTTTTTTCCCCTTTCTATATGCAACACTTAATATTTTTCAGATTTTATTCTTCTAATATTTATTTCATTTCTTGTGATATTGCGGGAGGATTTTTATCTTTTACTTCAGTATTTGATGAAAAGTCACCTTCTTGTTTTAATGTTGTTAATCTCTTCTTGAGATAGAAAGTCCGCCACCAAATATCTTAATTTATAATCTCTTTACCTAATTAATCTCTAATACTGCTTTTTCTATTCCCTTTACCTAATATATCTAATCTGTTTACCTAATAATTCTTATTTTTTTCTACTCTTTCTTATCTTGAATCTCTATTTACTTGATATCTCGGATAACTGAGCTTTACTCGATAGAACATTATACTTATTTATAATATATATATATATATATTAATATTATATATATTAATTAAGTTATAATCATTATTATATTAAATTATTATATATATATAATTAATATTATTATTATATATTATATAATTAATATATAATATATATAATATATATATATATATAATATTATACTATAATATTTATAGTAATATTACTATATATAATAACTAGTATAGATTATGTTACTATATACAAGATCATACATATATACTTATAATCACTAATATGTGTTTAAACGTATACCCGAAAAAGAATATATTTTGGGATTGGTGTCAAGTCAAATCAACGTTATGGATAGGAATTTGCGACTGGGTTACGAGTATGGAGTATTGCAATGGCTTAGGGCAAGGACAAGGAATAAAGGAAGCAGACACGAGGAACTTTGGTGAAGTGAATACATTTTTAGTTGATATACTCATATGATTTATTAGAACTTTGGATGTTTAAAATAGAGTTATTGTGTTATAAATTAAGACTCTCTCTATGTACTCTTTGGTATAGGCTTAGGATGTGTAATTTATGTCTTGTTTATTTTTTAACTTAAATATGTTGATATGTGAATATGGAGGTGGAGTACTTAAAGATGATTGAGGTGATGATGTAGGAGAATTGATCTGAATTGGGCTATATAGGTGTGGAGTAATTTCTAAGCGAAAAGAGAGAAGTATATAAGTAGGATGAATATTTATGAGAGTGATGGATATAGTTATAGATATTATCTATTAGGAGTAGATGGAGGTATGAATTTCAAAGAATGCACTTAAGAGTGGTGATCATAGTTGTTCGCTGGTAAGATGTTATACAATTCTAATTTAATCGACCTTATAGTCATAACAGGAAATTCTTGTAAGAGATGTCTACCTTTAAACTCAGGGAAAGAGATTAACTTCATTACTGATGTTTAACCCTTTAGCACCGCAACATAGGTACAATCTCATATTAGCAGAAGAGTTAAAGTGAGACAGGTTCCATTAGGAATGTTGGGAAGAGTAAGAGATAAAAATGGAAAAGTATTTAATTGCAATAAGTTGGAATAGGATGAAGAGATATCTGATGTTGAGAGAGAATTGTTGGATGACATGTATGGAGATGAAGAAAGGAATATTGAAGGTGAGACAGAAATATTATAACAGAAATTGAAAGATTTAGAGAATTGTATTATTAAAGGGTGAAGTTGAAGGAGTGTTACGTGAAATAGGATTATAGTTGATATAATATAGTTCGTCGTACCATATATGATAACTTGCAGTGTAGTAGAAGGTAGAAGTGGAAAGATACAAGAGGGTAAAAAGAGGAGGCGGGGGAGACTTCATGTTGAAAAGCGGGTAGCGGGAGAAGGGACCGAGGGGAAAGAAGGACAGATGGTTTGTGGACTGTTAAGTAAGGAATTAAATGTGTGAATGAAAGAGGATATAACAGTATTGGATTGTAGATAGGGTGTATAGTGAAAACATCCTGTAGATCAAAAGCTTCATAGTCAGAGGTATAGAATGAAACAGAAGAGAGAGTGATTAAGGAGATAGAAGAGGTGCAAGCAAGGAGTACGAGGAGGAGAACTGTGCATGGGCAAAGGGAGAAAAAGAAGATATTTAGACTGACAAGAGAAAGAATATATGGGATCATAAAGATGAATAAGTGTGCAATAGTCAAGGGCTAATAAGGAGATAGTTTTGGTGAGATAGCTAACTTTCATCAGTAATGGACCGGCACTTAGATTTTCGAGATAGATGAGTGGTGGTGAGATAGAGTCTGAAGGGGTGGAGGATAGTATGATAGGTTATGTAAAGGAGGGGGAGTAGATCAATATGTTGAGATTTGGGAAGGTGGTCTGAGAGCGATTAAGGAATCTTACGGCCATTTGTCAGAAAGATAGGGAGTAACCTATACGAATAATTAAAGGGAGGTCAGAAAAAGAGCAGAAGTAATTCCTGAATTGCTGAAATTGCATTTGAGAGTCTATGAGAGACGACGAGTTAGCAGAGTTCGCGATAGTTCTAATTATTAGCATTCATATACATCGGAAACATAGACATATATGAGCGTTTGATTAAAACTAGATAGGTACTTTATTATGTGTGTAAATATGAAAAAAATGCTTGGTAAATAATACTATATATGGGGTATGAAATAACTAGAAGTAGATAGTTCTGAAGATAGTGATTAAGTTGAGTTGCTAAGTACTTGAGAGGATAAGCTGCTAGGATTACGTAAAGTTACACAGTCAATGATAGTGTTTCTCATGTTCAAAATAGAAATAGCTTGTTAGAATAGTATTGGGTTAATTTAAATCTGAGAATAGTAAGTTTCCTTTCTTTATCAGGAGAACATTTTTGAGTCAACGCGTTATAGTGAGTATTGTTTTAAGAGAGATGTTCTTTAGATGTTGATAAAGTTACTGTGGGATAAAAGTTGGAAGGAGCTGTAAGACATTATAATGATGAAACACACAGTGTGAAATAATACTTAGCAGAGATGATATCTATTATTGGGTTTTATGAGATGCAAAAGGAGTTATGGTTGTAGGTAGATGATATCTATAGTAAAACAGTGTATTTGAAGTCGTTGTTGTATTCGGAATTTTGTTTGTGAGCTACTTGTATTATTAAAGTTGATTTTAAGATTTTAATAGTTTTTATTTCTTAGGCTATGATCGCGGTTGACTTACCGGAGTTAGAATATGAGAAGTAGGTCATTAAGGATTAGGAAGGGGTGTGCATGTTTGTCGTAATTTGGCTAAGCATGGATATAGACTATTCCGCTACCTAAACATTAGACTTGTATGATATAGTAGATCAGTATAGCGAGATGAATGGAGGATAAAGTATAATGCTGATAGATGAGAAGGTGATAAATCGGACTATGAAGTACTATGGAGACGGATATATTGGGCAGATTATTTCGAAGAATATCTTTGGTGGATGTTTTGGTAAGAGAGGGAGTGACGATAGATATTGTCATATACATAATGACGTTCATTTACTTGGTGTGGTAGTGATTGCTGTAAATATTTGGTTTATGATAGTAAAATTCATGCTATTACCGGTGAACATAGAGTAGAGTGTCGGAAGAACTGTAGAGAGGTGTATTCAGGGGTGTTAAAGTTCTAGCTATTTGTGGGCAGATACTTGTTGTAAGTCATTAATCATAGGTATAGTTAAGAGAATAGGATAGATAAAGTACGTTGGAGATAGTAGACGATTTTTGGAAGATAGTTCGATTATGCGATTGGGACAGAGTGAAAGACAGACAAAGAACGAAAGAAGAAAAAGTTGAGAGTAGTTAGGTAGTCGTAGAAGGCATAATCATATAGATATGATATAATATGCCGATTGAGGTGATAGGTTAGATCATACTGGATGATGATGCAGGAGGAGAGAGTAGCAGTAGTAGTGGGAGTGGGACTGGAGGGATACAAGACTCGAGAGAGATCTAAAGATAAGTAATGGTTAGATTAGGTGGAGGACTTAGTGAGAAGAGTATGGATAGTGACTAAGTTAGCGTGAGCTCTATAGAGAGGTATTCCTAGAGGATAGAAGGTAGAATATGGGGAGTAGCGTGACCGTGACTAATCATTTCTAGACATATTCCTGTGAAAGCGATTGTAAGTTATTCTTATAGGTAATAATATTATATTATCTTTTATTCTAATTATTATATATATATATATCTTATTACTATAATTTATTATATATATATAATATATATTAATTTAATAATAATACCTTAATAATTATAACTATTAATTATATATTCTCTCACTTATATCTAATAATATTAATTATATTCTATAATATATTCTATATATTATCTATAACTAATATTAATATATACTAATATATATTATTCATCTACTACTATATATACTATATATATTATACTAATATATATAATTTACAAACATATATAATTATTAAATTTATCCTTAATTCTATATCCTCTTCTCTCTACGTCTATATTACTTCATTACCTATCTCACCTTCTTATCTATTATTAAATCGCTAATTCTATTATATATTGTCTTACTCACCCGCCATCCCGTAGCAGTCATTATACCTTCGGAATCTATTGTACGGGATTGAATTGTCTAGTTGTGAGTATTGTTACTTATTGCCGAGTCTTACTGCCAGTCGTCGCAAATTTTTAGTACGAAGTGAATGAAAATCTATAGAGTCCGCGATCTCTCTCGCATAAAAAGGGCTCTTTCGAGTGTCTAGTCAATGCTTGAATGTATGCATGAGAAGTCCAGCGAGAATCCTTACTCACTCGACGACTGCGCCCTCAGATATTTCCTTCCATAGCATTGATTAAACATTTCCGTGCCGCACGATGGGTGGTAAAGTTATGCGAAACAAGTTCTTTGACGTTACGGCGGACACGTCCTCCACTTTGCCTCGGAGTCATTATTCGACAAAGATATAAATTTTTCTTTGCATGGAGAATGGGTAACGAAGATGTAGGGGGGCGAAGGGGTTGGAAAAAACGGCTATGTGGTGGATGAGAGCTGTAGACTATTCGAATTTCGCTGCAGTAGGATAGGTATCCCCAGGGACTAGTGGATTATTCTTGATTTGGCAGATTTTAGGTGATTACGTGTTTTTTTAGAGATAATGCGTTATTAGTGTTGATATGAAACATATATTAAAGTTAAGTGATTTCTGAGTTAGATTCATTCAATAATATTATTGGGTTCGTTGTAGTGCTTGCAATGAAATAGAGTCATCAACTAGCATGTGTTCGGATGTGGATAATGGTGAACCGAAGAGAGAGGAGAGCAGAGCATAAGTTCATCAGGGCTCCTAAAAATCAAAACAAGTTGAAGTACAGAATGGAGATACCGTTCAATAATTTATTTCTAAATTATCAGATCGTGAGGTCACAGTCTGGTGAGGATAGTAGACGTCAAAGTAATTTTCAACGAATTAATGTATAAATGGGCAGGTGGATGTGTTGGACTGTTATTTAGTTTCTATAAATATTTGGTCCTACTATTTTGGTTTGATAAAGCCGGGTCCTTAGGTATATTCTATCGTTCATCAGTTCGAGGATTCGAGAGATGTGTTTCAGTTAGTTACGTAGTCAAAAGACGCATTGGAATTGTACTTTATAGCTGTAATTGGATTGTCTATTCCGTTCTGGATAGTGAAAAGTTTTGGGATTATGGGAAATCAATTTATATATTATATTCATTTATTATAAATTCCATTATAATCTCTGATTCTTTTTGAGTTTAAGCTTTGTAACCTTATATACTTCCCATTTTCTGTTCTGAAGATATCTAAATTATATTTTTCCATAATTAAGGACATTAAATTTGTCAACATTCTTCTATATATGTAACTTATATTTCTATTAGGTAATAAGATTTTCATTTCATAATTTCGGAACTTGATTACGCCCGACTCATTTTGATTTATTAAGATTTGCAATATCCTTTTCGAATTCTATCTTCTCTAACGGTGTTAATTCAAGAGTTTCCAAGTCGATGCAACTGTCCGTTGCTAAATTAATAAACTTAACCCCTTAACATCTATCTATGCGACTAATTTACTACCGTGTTTTAACTTTGATACTATTTACTTGCCGTACCTTGATTAATAAGTATGGATAATTAGTAACGCCACTACTTATCTTAGGGTTACAGGTTGATATATCGATGTGCTCTATATTAAACTGTTGTGAAAACTGCAGATTGTTCATTAATCTACATAATCATGTTACATAGTAATGGTCAGATTATTTGTACTATTTTTTTTGTTTTTAAATTGTTATATTTCTGATATCATTTATTACTTCATAATACGATTTTTAAGTATGAATCTTGTGCTTTAATGCCCTTTTTTTGCTGTATGTATATATAATTATTTGTATTTTTATTATTTTACAAGATAAATTTTTTTAAAATGAATTCTAGGACATAGCGGTATAATGTAACAGTTTGTTCTTTATTATCGATATTACTATGTAATAGTGGATTCAAATTTTGTTATGTCTGTATTAAATGTTTTGGGACATATTAGGTACATTTGCATTTTGAGGTACTCTTAAGCTTTTATGTATTTGAGTTATTAATTCTGGTATAAGCATTATTTAAGAAACTACACTTCTTTTTATCCTCGCGTGTGTTGTAGCGGGGAAGTAATGTAGCTATGATTTGATTGGACAATTTGGTGAAAAATATTTAAATTTAAGGTTCGATGTTATGTAAGTTTGATTAGCGTGCAAATTATAGTCTATAAGTATCTCTGATGGGTGAATATTAACTTATATAGTATACCGTAGGTGTTGTAGTATATCTCAGTCATTTAGTAAGAATTTAGCAATTTATAGTATATGATAGTAAATTGATCTCATCTGATGGATCTCTCTAGAACTGCGATCCAAAACTTTAGTCAACACTAACTTTACTGGGCAGGGAGGTAATTTATGGAAGTCTGCGCTAGCGAAATTGTACGATTACGTTAACTTTTTTGCTATACGAAGAGTCGAGGCATAGGGTGTGGTATTAAATCGCATCTGGAATGTGTATTGTGAGTTTTCAAAAAATGTCTATCGATGATAGATAGGAAGTACTCCAGAAGGGACTTTTATTTTTTGTCAATTATTTTACATGAATTTCTATTTTTCTCTGATTAGTGACTATAATAACTTATTTGTCGAAAGTTATGGATTTCTAAATTACTATTGCTTTAGCGTTTAAAACAGATTTTGTTTGGTAGTGCTATAGATTTGACCATAAAGAATCCATCATAGTAGTATAATTTAATTTGGTGATTGGAATATTAGAACGCAGTCTAACAACTATTCCGTAATAAGAAGTAACATCTGTGGTTTAATAGGATTTGGAATTTTGGTAATTATATATATTCAGAAGGGGAGCAACGAATAATAAGAGTATAACACTACTGTTTCTTTTTCTTATATTTTTATTTATATATTATTATTTATATGCTTTAGAGTGCGTATCTATCTTTATTATAGATATTACATAACTCGATTTATTATGTGTCTAACGTCATATTGATTTAAATTAACGATTTCACGACAGACGAGAATTTCAACAATTCTCGCGAGATTTGATTTAGTTATTTACCTATAATAATACTCTACCGCACTTTATCTAGCCTTTATCATCACTGACACATATTATGTGAATAGATTGAAGGTTATAATTTGGTGTTGATTCTATTTAAATAGTATGGTAATGTTGTTGGATTCGATTAGGTGTGTGAAAATATTGATAGTTGCTTGAGGTTGGTTTGACTTTCTTCGAGTTTTTACGACTGATTATCAAGCCACGCACTTTTCTACATTTTCATTTATATTTATTTAATTGATCTATGATTGGGTGTTGTATCGATGAGCGAATAATCGATAAGTAGTAATATGTAATATAATAATCTAATATATATTGTTAATGTTTTCATAAGTATATACTAGGATCAAAGAATAATTCAGTGTGATGACATAATTATTCAGAGTGAAAACATTTGTACCCTTTTCCATATGATATTTATAGGTAAAATGAGTGATTGCGGTGAGATATTGCGTGTTATTTGTAGAATGCTGCTAGTTGTGTTCATTCTGCACTGAGTAAGACTATTTTTTAATAATTGCCACAAAAGGGATACTGACGAATTCGTACTGTTCTTTCATTTCTTAGGTGCGATATAAAGTTGTTCCTGCGACGGATTCCGGATATTAGGTTAAGATTAATGACGTAAATGACTATGCTTGACTAGTATTCCTGTGGTTTTATACTGTGAGGTAATTAGATATTCACTAATAAGTTGTATTAGATATTCCTATATACTTAACTCTTTTCTAATGCACCTGTGAAATTTTATTGTTTCTGGTAAGCTTATGAAGCTAGATTAAGAGGTTTAGTAAGTTTTATGTATAGTGATGCGAGTCGTTTAGCGGGTTGATTTCGAAGCCCGTAGGCGTTTCATGACGTTTTGCGGTTTTTAGAACGCACTCAATAACTGTAGCGTTTTTTCGTAGATGGCATAATACTTTATCGCAAGACTATCATGGAGGGGTACATGGGTTAAGAATGTCTCAAATACTGGATTACCCGTATTTACTTATTCTCACAGAAACAGTAAAGTCCTTAATACCGTGGGAAGGTCATATTTTTATGGTATGAATGCCCAAAGTGTTACTAATCTTGCAAAAAGAGGTATAGAGACTCGTATCCTCTTATAACTTGTGCTGCTTCTTTATACGTTGAACATTGTTGCATCATGTTTCAAACGCTTAAGTTTATTAGGGGGGTGAGTAGGTATGGGTACCTGCTCCAAAACTAATAGTATGGTACTTAGAAAGTGATATTCTGAGTGAGTTATAGAGAAATAAATGAAATAGATGTGCTTGTTAATTAAATGGGTAAACTATGTGAGTCTGAGGCCGGAGTGAGGTTGCGTGCTGAAGGATTCGGTTACCAACATAATATTAGGAAATGAGTGTTATTCTAATGATATGTTTTAAATGGGTCTGAATTCATTTTTGTGGGTTCCTAGTTATTATCATTAAGTGGTTTAGCTAATCTATAGACGTAACAATCTCTACATTCTAGATATCATACTCAATTATATTAGTATACTCTATGT
Source organism: Trachelipus rathkii (assembly GCA_015478945.1). Classification (NCBI taxonomy): domain Eukaryota; kingdom Metazoa; phylum Arthropoda; class Malacostraca; order Isopoda; family Trachelipodidae; genus Trachelipus; species Trachelipus rathkii. The sequence continues at coordinate 15,673 of JABUQX010066000.1, read as the reverse complement.
ATATATTATGGTCGTGAGTGGATGTGGGTATTTAATAAAGTTTTTATAGGATGCTTCTTCTACTGATTAGTACTATCTACATCCTTTAGCACTTTGCATAGCGTGACTACTTATAGAATACTCATGATATTTATAGGTTCTACCAGTACTGAATATTTTGGATAGGTAATGGGATTCGATTGAGTGTTTAGATGATTGTTAGGTTATGGATTTTATACAGTATAGTATAAGTCTATACTGATTTCCCTCTGGATTATTTTTATACACATTTGTTAATTTTTTCCGCTATAGATGAGTTTTATACCTTTAGGTTGTATTAAATTATGTCGAGTTTTCTCAGAGTATTATTTTACTGGGCTATTACGAGTTGATTACTGAAGTCTAATTAAACTTAGGGTCTTTGAACGTCGTGGGTGCTCATGATATATTTGGTTTTTAAAGGCTTTTATGGTTAAATGATACTCTTTCAACTGGATCGTGGTGATTGCAGGTGCAGCTCGCTGAGTCGAGTTACCGCGTAGGTAAGAAGGGAAGGGTCTGAGCCCCCAACAGGAAGAGGACTTAGATAGGTTGAAATTTTGGTGAGTGGGAACAAGAGAGATAAAAATAGAGTAACGAGTTTTAGTGTCGGAGCACATGAGCCGGAGCTGGAACGGAGCGAGCGCACGATGCGGCGCTAGCATAACTGGGGTGTGTACTTGTTTAGGGTTGTGGTGTTTATATATTGTTTCATGAGATTGACAATTTTAGGGTTTCATAACCCAAAAATGAGTTTGAACCCCTCGTGAGAAGGAAAAAAGAAGAAAGCACAGAGTGCAAGAAGGAGGAGAGGAAGAAGAGAAGGGGGAGAAGAAAGAAGAAGAAGAAAAAGAAGAGAGAGAAGAAGGAAGAGAGAAGAGGAAGAAGAAGAAGAGAAAAAGAAGAAAAAGGAAGAGAAGAATGAGAGATAAGAGAAGAGAGGTTGATTTGTTACATTTTTTTTTCAAACTAGACTTTTTATTTATAGAAAACTGTTTCATTACCAAAGTTAAAGTTAAGCTAGATAAAGTTAAAGATTAGGTTAAATTTTCATGTTGAAGGATAATAGATTTATATTTTCATGTATTAAATAATGTTTTTTGTTGAAAACCATTGTCTTTTGATGAAACATTTTTGTTTTTTCGAAACATTTTTTTTGATGAAAAATTTTATTTTGAAATTTCTTTAAAACCCGATTGTTTGGAGAAATGTTGTACATTCCACGAAAAACATAGATTTTAGGGCATAAAGCCATAAAGAGTAAAACATACAGCAACCGACACAGGGGTCACCACCCTCAGCTACCTGGTGTTTACTGTTTTACTGTTAACATACTATATTTTAATCAATATATATATCTCATTTTTTATTTTACAAACTTACCACATAATAATAATTATAGGGTGTAAGTTGAAACAAGATTTTTAAAAAATAATTTTACTGAAAGTTATTTTAATATAAGAATATATATATTAATAATAATATTTTATAGTATAATATATATATTAATTATATATTTTTAATAAATATTATATATAATTAATTATTATATTATATATAATATAGAGAGATATACATGTTTCATAAGATATTAAAATTACGCAACAGTTTTAATCATATTATTTATTATATATTATGTATATTATAATATAACTATAATAATATATATATTAAATATATAATATATTTAATCTAATATATAATATCTTAATAATTTGCGCGCATAATGGGTGACGTGACACTGGTGCATTCTTATATACGTTCCAAAGCTCTTTTACCTTTTGAAATAACAAGGATATATCTCGAGATGCACAACTTCTTCAGCATATTAGCTTATAGATTGCCATTCCCTCTCATGCAAAGGAAGAAGGTTTAAATTAAGTTTGTTAGAAGTTAACATTTATTAGAGTACCATATTCTGAATTTTTAAAACACAAGTCTCGTCTAGATGTTTTTCGTCAAGATATGTGATAGTATGTAAGATGCTTAATATTCTTCTTTATTTTTAACATGTTTATAATTTCTCATGGCGAATGTCAGAAAATATTCTTGTGATAACATGTGCAGATGAGTAGGTTTCAGTAATTAGTACCTATATTTAGCACATATGATATGAGAAAAATCAGTTATTAATACCTCTGCTTCTGGTTAATATGGATATTCACCTGATCGATGTATCAATATCAATACTCAGCTGTTAACATTCCCACACGGTATAAATAATACGGAGGAATCGTCACAGAAAACAAGGATGTAGATATGTAATCACTACGTAGATACGGCAATGGTAGGATACATTGGTTTATCGAATAATATTAAAGATAACCTTCGGGAATAACAAGTATGTAATAATGTGTTAAAGTTGGGAGTGGTAGAGAAGGCTGGCTGTCGCTCAGATTTGACATTTGTAATGAAGCAGTTTGTAAATATTTGAATCTATAGTTATTTTCTAACATCATAAGAAAGTAAACCGATTCAACATAACTACTATAAACTCCGAGTCATTATATATTACTGACGCGACAAATGTTTACAGATAGGATTAGGCATATACAAACAACTGATAAATAGTTTAAAGGAGGTTATATTCATAAATTAACATGTAGTGACGGTGGTCTTTAACAAATCGTCAACAAAATTAAAACTGAAAGAAAATATATAAAATATGATATATAATAATTAAATATATAATAATATAATAATAATAATAATATAATAATAATAATTTCTTCCTTATAAATTCAACCTAATTAAATCGAGAATATATATTATATAATAAATATAAATATTATTATATATATTATATATAATATATAGTAAATATTATATTAATATATTATATATATTATTTTATATTTTATATTTCAGCGATTATTATTTTATTATTATTATTATATTATTATTTTTTCTATTATTATTATTATTATTATATTAATTATTAGATATTGTTATTATTTGTTTGTTTAGGTTTTGTAATGATTTGTTTGTTTTGTTAATATAAAGTTGACATGTTATTTATGAATGGTGACTCTTTGTATAATGTATTATAGTTAGTTTGATTGCCTAATCCATTCTGTAACATGTTTGTCGTGTGATGTAGGGTGATTATATGGATGTTCTGAGTTGATAAGGAGGTTATGTTGTAAGCTTGTTTACTTTCTTATGATGGTTAAATATATTGATCTATAGATTTGGACTGTTTATTACAGAAGTTTCTTCAGTGTGATTCCACGAGGTACTATGGTCTCATTCACACTCCCAAACTGTTAAAGACATCTTTACGAGAACTTTGTTTATTCCAGAAGCTGATCATTTTATATTTTTCGTAAACCTATGGTGACTCCGTTACATTGCTGATTATCTCGGTAGGTGTAACAATTGATACACTTTGTTTATTGTCTGTTGAGCAATTCTCCGTATTATTGATACGTGGAAGAAATGGGTAAAGGCTTAGTATTGATATTGATACATCGAGGCTCATAGTAGAAATATCCAATAGAACGAGGCGAGAGGGGATTTAATAGAATTAGATGTTGTTTCTGAATTGCGATAGTGTTCAAAGTACTGATGTCGTAATTACTGAAACTTATCAGCTACATTATACGTACAAGAATAGGGGTTCTGTTGAACATTCGCATGAGAATATTACAATTATGTTAAAAATAACGAAGAAATATATAACTGCATCTTGCATGTCGCATCACTTGACGATATTATACATCTAAGCGTATGGTGTTTTTTATTAAATTTACACTGAAGTATGGTGATTATCTTATATTATATTATAATGTTAATTTTAATACGCGAGCTGTCTATAATAGCACTATGTTGATATCTATTTACTTCTTTTAGGCATGTTAGAGATAGCAATTATTATGAGTTCTTGATATTCTATAGAAAGAATGGTGGTGATTACTCGAGATATTTATTATCTATGTTATTTACAAAAGTGATAGAGTTTTGAGACTATATAGGAATGCATTTAGTTTTAATCATGGTTTGCGGTAATGGTATTAATATATACTATATATATATATTATTAATAATATATTATAATATATATATTTATTATATTATATATATATATAATTATATATATATATATATTTAATATATAATATTATTTATTATCAATATTATTATATTATTTTTTATTAATTTATAATAAACTTTGTATATTGTATATATTTTTAAAATATTGTATGTAAAGCTTGTATATTGTTATATATATTAATATATTATTTATTATATTAATATATATTATTATCTAATATATATATATAAGTATTATATGTTTTAATATATATATTTATTATATATATATTATTAATTATATTATATTTTATTATATATATTTATTATAATAATATATTATTTATTATATATATTAATATACTATATTATTATATATATATTATATATTATTATAATATCGTATTATATAAAATTATTATATATTTAATTATATATATATAATTATATATACATTCTATATATTATTTATTAATATATATATGTTTACTATATATTAATATATTATTTTTAAATATATGATATTATATATATATTATATATATAATATATATATAATTATATATTATTATATATATATATTATTATTATCTATATATATATATATTAATAATTTTTAATATATATATATAATATATTATTAATATTAAATATTTTAATGTCATTAAATGCGGTATAATATATTTTTAAAATTTGTTTTAATCACTTGTTGTTGGTGTTTCATAAGTCAAGGTGATTATGTTAGTAATAAAAATTGAGGAATATTAGATATATATCTTTTATTTAAATTAATAATGGTAATAGCAGTAAAAGTAAAGCAGTAGCGCGTAGAGTCGGTGGGAGACCCCTATCCTCACGGCCGAGCGGTGCGTTTTTACTGCTTTATTGCTACAAATCCTGTCTGAACCCCGTTTTATGAAAAAACTTCGTAATAATAATAATAATAATAATAATAATAATAATGAATAATAATAATAATAATAATAATAATTAATAATAATAATAATAATAATAATAATAATAATAATAATAATAATAATAATTAATAATAATAATAATAATAATAATAATTAATAATAATAATAATAATAATAATAATAATAATAATAATAATAATAATAATAATAATAATAATAATAATAATAATAATAATAATAATAATAAATTATTATTATTAATAATAATAATTTAATAATAATATAATATAGTAATAATAATAATATAATAATAATAATAATAATAATTATTATTATTATTATTATTATTATTATTATTATTATTATTATTATTATTATTATTCAAATACTTTTTACCGGAATATATAAAATCTGAGGATTAAAAGAATTCATTATTATTGTTAATATTATTATTATTATTATTCAAATCCTTTCCCTTGAAAATATGGACGAGTGGTTGATGATCGGTGTACAATTTAATTGGGTAGCCAAGAACCGTATTTTTGAATTTGGACAGAGCCCAAGTAATTGCAAAGCTTCTCGTTCAATTGAACTGTAGTTTCGCTCTGCTTTATTCAACATTCGGGAAGCAAAAGAGATAGGTTTCTCTTTGCCATTTGCGTCCAATTGGGAAAGAACAGCTCCAATTCCGAATGAGCTCGCGTCTGTTCCAATGATAAACTCTTTTGAGAAGTCTGGAAAACTGAGGAGAGGTTCGACCAGTAACTTCTCTTTCAACATTTCGAATGAAAACTGAGAAGGGAACGTTTTTCTTAAACAGCGATGTGATGGGATTGGCAATGACTGAAAAAATCGGAATCATGTGACGAAAGAAGGACGTAAAAGCTATAAACGATCGAGCACTGGTTACGTCTGTAGGAAGAGTGAAAGAAGACAAAACTTTTAGTTTTGTAGGATCAGCCGAAATGCCATCCTTACTGATTAGGAATCCTAGGAAAATCAGGGACCGCTTGAAGAAATTGTTTTTTTTTTTCAACTTAATCTTTAGATTCGATTTCTGCAGAGCTTTAAAAACTTGAGAGAGTGATTCATAATGTGATTCGATGTCTTTTGAAAAGACGATAATGTCATCTAAATATATAAGAGAATGCACACCTAAGACATGCGACAAAGCAATCTCCATGACGCGGCTGAAAACACTAGGGGCATTCCTCATTCCCATCTGCATTTGGCAAGGCTGGTACAGCCCTTTATGAGTAGAAAATGCCATGTACGGCCTGCTTTTTTGGTTCAATCTCAATATGATAGCACCCCGAGATTAACTCGAGACTGCTGGATACTTTAGAGTGTCCTAATTTTGCAAAAGTCTCATGTATATTCAACAGAGGAAATCTGTCTGGTATTATGTATCTATTCAGCTTCCTGTAGTCAAGTACAATCAGCGGTTGGGCACAATTCTTCTTAGGAATGACTAGTAAAGGATACGAATGCGGACGGCAAGAAGCTTCTATATAGTTATTTGAAATGCTTTCCTCTATCCACGCATCAATATCCTTTTGACATTTATGAGGTAATTGGTAGTTCGGGCTGTAGATATAACGTGGAGCATCCTCTATTAATTCTATAAAGATTTTATTCAAAGAGCACAACCCTACCTTGTCCTGAGTCAAAGCTATCGCATCTCTGTGATTAAGAAGAAAGTCAAGAATTTTTTTCTAATTGGGATGCATCTTGAAACACCACCAGATCAGCTTCTTTAGAAAATTTGGACAGCAGGATCTCGCGATAAGCATCACGCAATTGGGAAGGAGAAAGACCTGCTTAGGACTTTACAACATTAATATTGGACGATGCCTGCTCGAGAACAAGAGAATAAGCCTAAGAAACTAGATTATTCTGTTCAATGGTCCCTGAACTAGGACTCAGATTCGCACACTGAACGACCATACTGCTATCTTTCGCCTTACTTAACGTGCTAGCGAAAGCTACAGTAGCGAAATTGCTCTTGTCTGAAATTATAAATAAATCTTTCGGCGGTGAAGTATGAGCACTGAATTCCACTCGTACCGCTAAGACATAACTGGAGAAAGGTTCTAAAACCTGGGTTTGTAGAGCATACAAATTATACGAGTGTCTGTCATCGATCACCACAGTATTCACAACCGAGTGAGATTCCTGAGTGTCCATAAACTGAAGGTTTTTATCAGACTCAATTTTATCTTCCATATTTGTCGTCGGATTTGAGAACGACAACTGATACTGCTTTTCCAACAAGACCTTAACATTTGTTTGTAATGGAATTCGAATAGATCGATTATCCACATTTAATGATACCATTTCCGATTGGAAATTTATAGAATTGGTAATGTAATTAGCACAATTAACAATGGACAATTGAAAGCACAGTCGTTATACACAACTGTTAAGTTCACAGGAAAAAAATGATTCCATAGAAGCATCTGAGCACCAATTCTACCATAAGTAATTAGTTCGTTTCCAGTAATGGAACGCAATTTCACGTTACTAGGTAATAAAGCAAGTGGATATAGCTGATTTAACTCCTTATAGTTTTTATCCTTTAAGAGACTGCTATTTGACCCACAACCGATCAACCCTGTAATCGGATAGTTAAACTTATTATTTATGACAAAACTCACAGTTAAACTGAAAGATTTCTCAATGATTTGTCCTGAAAAATCAGCAGTTACTTTATTATTATTAAGAGGGTTTTTGTTAAGTAAAGTGTTGGTGGAGTTATCATTAAGTAAAGTGTTACATTTAGAAAGATAATCAATTTTGTTTAATGATAACTCCACCTACACTTTACTTAACAAAAACCCTCTTAATAATTCCCACACTCTTTCCAACCAACAACTCAAACTCATACTCAAAGATTCACCTCAACTTCTCAATGATCTAAAACCTAGTCTTCCCCGTCTCTTCCAACTCTACGGTATCCCTAAGACAACATTTCAACTCAACATTTCCGTTCATCCAATTATCTCTAATATTAATTCTGTTCCCTACAAACTCTCCTCTTGGTTATCAAAAAAACTAAAACCTTTACTTGGCCAAATATCCCCCTCTCATCTTAAAACACCAGGAAGAACTTCATTCTCAAACTACCTCATATCTTCCTCATACCAAACCATATTCTTAGATTTTTGATGTGGTCTTCTTTATTTACCTCTTGTCCCTGTTTCTTACAACCATTTCTCTATTTAGAAAGATTACTTTCTCTGGAAAACTCTTACAACTTAGACTACCCTTTCCCTTTACTCAAAAAACTCATACTTCTTACCCTTGAACACAATTCTTCATTTTAATAATTCATACATTTAAACAAAAACTCAGGGCTTTAATAATGAATTAATCCCCTCTCTCCCATTTCTTTAGTAACCCTATTATCATTATTGAAACACAACATTTTTCCTGATCTAATCACCCCCTTCTCTTCAATACTACCTGGCTCCGGTATGTTGATATATCTTTGTTTCCATCCCCTTAACACCAACCAACCCAAATTTCTAAAATGTATATAACTCCATTCACCCTAACATAAAATTTACTACGGAGCCCTCTTCCAATAAAAATCACTTTTCCTTTCCTTGACACCCTCCTCTCCTGGGATAAAGCCCAATTTTAAACCAACCTCCAACCCTTCATATACTCTTTGGTTACCCTTCCTTTGCACTGACACTTCTGAATTCTTTTCATCACTTTTCCATCTTCTAGCTGATCGCATTTGTTCCCCTCCTTTTCTACAAACTAAACTTAACTTTTTTCCACCTTTAGTAAACTATCCTACCCCAAACACATCATATCTCGTTCTTTCAAAAAAGCAAAAAAGAAATTTTACAATCCTCCTAACAACCTACCCCACAACCTCTTGAGCGAATAAGGAACCACAGAGAAATAATGAAATATCTCTACGATCATTAAGTCCTTACCTGAAAACCTTAGACTCACTACCTCTAATACCTTCTCCCTTAAACGCATCTTTAAACCTCCTACATACGCCTCTAACAATATCTCCCAATGTGTCTATAAAGTTCCATGTTTTAACTGCACCTCCCATTATATCGGTGAAACAAACGATTTCAACAGACGAAAATACCAACACAAACAAGACCTTATCCATGATGCACCAGAACTCAGCACTTCACCCTACACAGATTCTTTCACTCAACCAACAGAATAAACATTGACAACATGAACCTATCACACAAGCCCTGACCCCTTCAACGGAATTAATCGAATCATTTGTGCATAAAAAACCTATCTAACTTTAACAAACTACAAGGCGAATACCCCATAGATCACACGCCTTCAACATTATTGACCTCCATACCTTTTTTCAAAAAAATCCTAAAAATCCAAATCGATTTTTTTCTATTTTTACAAAAATTTCACTCCACTCTGTTTAACAGAATTTTAAGACAGTTTTATTTCTCTGTATACCATCATGTTGGATGTTTTCCCTATTGGGGTGTATTCACGAAAATGTTTTTGATTATTAAAAGCTTTTGTTAATTGAAAAAATAATTTCTTATAAGACTGATACATTTTTTTAGACTTCTTTAAATACCTACTTAACTAGCGATCCTTTGCTAAGAACTAAATAAAAAAAAACTATAGTATATATATATATATATATATATATATATATATATATATATATATATAATTATATATATATATATATATATAATATATATATATATATATTATATATATATAGTAGTACCTTGACTTATTTTCTTATATATAATATATAATATATATATAATATATATTTCTCAATAAAATAGAATAAAATAATGTAACATTAATAGTAAATTTGAAATAAAAAAATATATCATTTTATTCATATAAAAAATTCTTAATTTTGAAATCTTAGCAGCAAAATGATTGATAACTTCCTTCGTTTATATCGTGAAGCTATGATGAACACTCATTAGGTTTTCTGTTAGGTTTTCTTCTCCTGTAGAATTGAAAAGTGTTTTGACCCTTTTTAGAGTAAAGGAATACTTTTTGAAGTTCACGTTTTGAGTGCACAGATCAAATTTAATTATAAAATTAGCAAAATTTTGAATAGATATCGATGGAAGATTAGTATGTATCTATGATTCGCGAACTTCCTCATTAACTGGTTTAAAAATCATCAATAAAAAAAAAAAATTTGCAATTGCCTTATATCTTTTCATTTTAAATTGATTCTCTCAAGAGGTATTATCATTTCTTCATTATCAGAAAGCAGAAGTTCTGTTGCAACTTCCAAAATGTTTGAAAATGTTTCGTTGATGTTTGCTTGAAAATTCTTCAAAACAAACATCACATTTTTAAAATGATTAAGAGCAGTTGCTGTCACTAATTATGGAGAATGCAATGTAATACATAGTGGAAGAGTGCTTGAGAATAAAGTTAAAGATAAATAAATAAACTAATAACAAATTCACTTTTGCTTACAGACTTGAAAAGATCTAAGTTTTCTGAAAACGATAATATCTTGATCCATTCAAGCTCCTTTTAAGCTTCAACAATGCTTTAAAAATTTCATTTAGATCGTAACAATCCATCGAAATTTTCCACCAACTTTGTTCGGCCCAGTGGTGCGTGATTTCTCTCTATATTTCCTTGGCCAACTTCTAGTTTTTTTTCTATTAATCAATAACATAAGTGGACTCTCTCGAAATTCAACTTAGTTATGGTTTGCGCGCCATTCGAATGTGCCATCAAAACGTTCTATCTTAATGATTCGCTGCTCTCTACAACTCGCGCTCTTCGTGAGTCAGCTCACTCAACATCTTAACGCCACTGGATATTTTGACAGGCTAACCACCTTTTAAAACATCTTTCATATGGCTTTACTACCCATGCATATCGTCCAGATTTGGCTCCTCTCAGAAAGTCGGAGGTCTATTTAATATCAGTTGCGTAGTTCACAGTACCTCCGAAGAAGATTGAAATAAGGAAAGACAAAGGGCCAGTTAGAAGCCACATGGGCCTATCGAGACTGGTCTCAGTCAACTAAATAATTTATCAAATACCGCATTCGCCCATTGAAGCATACACCAACCTACACCACACCTCCAAGGCCTGTTCCAATTCCTAAACCAAAGATCATAAAATGAAATACGCCCAACTACTACCAAAAAGCAAAACCATAGCTAAGGTTCATGGCGAAACACAATACAAGCTTTAATTAAAGGTATTGTGAATACCGCTAGCTCCGACTTTGCTGAAGTATTTTTATAACTAACTAAAAACCCAGCCACTTTGGCTACGTCAGAAAATACTAGTATGATGGCCAATCCATCCATATACCTATCCAATCCATTCTTTAATGTGTTGCAAGTGAGTCACACTCAAACCTTTGCGTTTAAAAAAACCATTCCAAAAAAAAAATTTTTTTACATACAACTTCTACATTATAAGAAAGTTTTCCTTTCATAAAAGGTTTAGCACCGTGGCTTCCTTATTTTCTTTATTGTGTCTCCTGAGTCTCCTGTCCGTCGTCGTCTTACTATAAAAAATTTATGTCTCAGTATTAGCAATGATTGTAGATATTTTATAGACTTGTATCATGTTCAATATGAGAAATCCCTTTCATAAAGAAAACATTTCCTAAACTCCTTCAGCCTCTCCTCATAGCCTTTACCCTCAAAGCCAGAAATTTCTGTCCTTGTTGCACTATCTTACACTCTCTCCAATATACCTAGGTCTTTTCTTAAATATGGGGTCCAAACTTGTGCGCAATACTCTAATACCGACCTAAAATAGTCTATTATACAGCTACTATAACTTGTTAGTCTCTCGCGCTAAAAACCATATTGCGATATTATACTTAACATTTTATTAACCATTCCTTGCCTCCTAAATCTTATTGCTAATTCAGATTTCTGCTTAAACTCACATCTAAATCTTTTTTTTTTTTTTTTTTTTTGGTTCACAGACTCAAGCCAATCCCATTTCACATCGTAGTTAAAACTTTTATTTGATTTACCTTGGTGAAGACTTTACACTTTTTACTATTAAAATTTCATTTGCCCACTTATCTGTGTCGACCTAAGAGGTTTGTCATGATCATTTTGAAATCTTTATATATCCATCATTATTCTTACTAAGGGAGAGACTTTGGTATCACCAGCAAACATAGAAAACTTACATTTAAGCCCCCTGATCTAAATTATATATATATATATATATATAATATATATAATATATATATATTATATATATAATATATATATATATATATATATATTAATTATATATATTATATATTATAATTATATATATATATATATAAATATATATATATATATATATATATATACTCTATATATATATATATACCCCAGTCGGTTACCTTTATTTGGTTGGGCCTGGGCTCTCTGGGATAACTGTTGGGAGGGAATAAAGTGGCATGGAGCGGAATTCCTGTCTTCTGATTCCCAATCGTTTCATTTTTTTTGGAATTTACCACCAATAAGTCCCTTCAATTATTTGTATAAGGCTGCCCTCCCCTTTTCCCATCACAGGCCCTTGGGGCTATCCGGTGCCTCTTCCCCCATGGGTTTTCAGTTCACCCCCACACTTCCTCCCCGTGGAAGAGGGGTACAGTTGAAAAAACCGGTCATTTACGCTCACCTCTGACCGGGGCCGCCAATTGTAGGAAACCTGAGCCTTGGCTAACCACTGAGGAGGCCGTTCTGCACTGTGTGTGTAGGCTTTGCCGTGAGACTATAGGTGCCGTGTGGTACCCGGGTGGGAGCACCGGACGTTAGGAGTTCTGGAGGATCTTCCGAGGCCACATCCACAGGCCACCCTACGGGGTGGGTTCCGGGTGGTTGTGTGGGTCTCTGGACTGTGACCTGCTGTGGAGAGAAGGATTACCCTCCTTTTGAAATATACGCCTTTCCAACCCATTCCTGTTATTTACGTTTTATGTCTCATTTGCTTTAATGTTATGCTGTTCATCCATGAGCCGAAGTTTGTGGTAAATTTTTTTTATGGGAAAAATTTTAAATGAAATAATGTGTTTAAACCAAGGTGAGCCAAAACAAAAAACATCAACAATAATTACCTAGTACGGAGCCTGGACTCTTACCGCAGGTTCCCCTACTACTTCTTAGACCTGGTACCTATGCTTTACTTCCTTCTCCAAACCTGAGGGGTTCCTTTGCAAAATTTCATCGATTCGTCGACCAGCAAAACCCGAACACCCAGGATGCCCCAACGGGTCGGCAAAAAAATTCCCCCGCCAAAAAGGTGCCCCCCGTAACAGTCGTTCTCATTCGTTTACTCCATTGGCTGTGAACCCCCTCCAGGATGTCAGCGGCGGACATATCATTCCCGATGTATTACATTCTGCGATCTCTCCCTTCCAAAGCTCTTACTGAGCACAGAACCATTTTTTCTCAGTAAATGCACTTGAAAAATTTCCTAAGGAGTGTTGAAGGACCCTCCAGTTTACAATTGATGAGGAAACGGTGGTCCATCTCGTACAAGCTGCTAACCGAAACCAAGGTCCATTCTGTCATCCTTAACGTCTCTCGCAAATAATATTCATTAATTTTTTAGGGGTGATGAAATAAGAAAACACATCTAAAGGGACTATTTATTGTTATGAACAGAAAGACGAAGATTAAGCTGTCATCATCAAGGAAAATCTCCAACAGAAAGATTTTATGTACAAAACGTTTATAGATTTCCCCTCGCCGGGAAACTCCTGACAAAAACCAAATCCCCGTTTACTGCTAGCTTTTAATACCCCTATCCACCTACAAAGTTCAAAATAGGGTTCACAAGCCACACACAGTGTTTGCACGTTTATCCCTCGACCCAGATGTTGCTCAAATTGTCAACGGTTGATCATCCCCGGAAAAATACTGTAAGGGACTGGATGACATATAGCCCAATCTGCGGAGATTATTTCACACTCCCATGGTGGAAAAATACCCCTAACTGTAAGAAACTTTGGAGGACCCCACAGTGCTTCTTCTTTCAAATGCCCGTCTTACCTGTTTGAGCAGAAGGCTTTGGATCTATGTACCATAAATTACATAAATTGAGCAGGAGAAGATGCTAAACGCCAAGCTTCAAGGAAAAATCTCAAAACAAGTCCAAAATCAATTCTTACGCCACAATTACCAGGCTGCCCCCAACTTCGCGTGTTAATCCGCCAACACAAACCCCATCCTAACAGAACTCCTCTCTTTAATTCCATTGAAACTCAGGCATGTACTGCAACCTGTCTGCCTGTATTGCCCAGACTGCCAAACTTCTCAAAAGAGTACAAATCAGCCGTTGATTCAATCTCCCGTCCAAAAAGCTATTGACAAGCCTATCCTGGAGTACTAACTCTTAACAAAAACTAGCAATAAAACTAAGCCGGTTCATCCAATAAAAAAATTGCGGAAAAAAAGAACATTTCCTGCCAAGACCCACTGTCCCATACTCACCAAAAAAAATTTCACCGAACTATATAAGGACGGCCTATTTGGTCCCTTAATTCGCTCCCACTATTACTCAAAATCCGGAAAAGATTGCTCTCTCTAATACACAAAGAAAAGAATAATCGCTAAGCTAAAAATTATTCTTTAAAATATACAGCATCCGATTTTTTAAACAAAAAAACACAGTAACCCCAGACCTAAAAAACGCAACTCAAAAGAAATCTCGTCATAAGTCTACTTCTAAGACAAAAGCAAAGGCTTCCAAAAATTGTACTCAAACAATCCCAGCTATTGAACAAACCCAACCAACCACCCATCTAACAGTCTACAAGATAGTTCTAAGCTCTTCTGAATCTTCCTATAACTCTTCTCCCGAGTTTGATTTATCAGCAATCTATAAAGGATTCTTATACCCTAGAAGATGAATTGGATAACGCTCCCAAATGGAAGCTTGATGTGATGGACCCATTTCTTTCAATGCTTAACACTGCACGTTCCAAGAAAGGTGGAATGGAAAACTGCTTCAACGTAAACGTCGCAAAACGCTCTTAGCGTTCTGGGTCTGTTGGAGGCATGAAAGGACCTAGAGGTCCCCATTCCCCAATCAAACTGTCCAATTTCCCAAAATCCCTCGCATGATGAAGTACTCCAGTATCAGACCTTGCCAATCCATCGAATCCCATATTGGAAATCGATATCGCAACCCCAACACATTCCCAAAAAGACAATACCCTTCTGGTACACCTTCCTTGCCCCATTTCCATGGAAACAACTCTATGTCCCTCCCATATTTCTGAATCTGCTTGCCAAGCGGATACTGAACCACCTTCATTAATAAACATGAGCATTATGGATGTTCTTCTATTAACCACCAAACCCACATAACAAGTTGGACTTCTTAATTGAATTCAACTTACCTCGCATTCATGGTGAAGCTTTTTTTATCAAATAGATACCACTGAAAGCTCCTTCCCAAAAGAGGTCATACAAACTGAAAGCATGTGTATGACTACTTCTTTACCCCCAGGATTTGTTTCCCCCTCCTCGCCAAGACCCATGTCTTCAAACTTCCTCTCCATCGAAGCCCCCACTAACACTACCCCTAGTCACATAGGACAATTGTCTCTAAAAGACCATCATAATATTTCATAACTCCATCATGACCACTTTCCTTTCAATTGGAATTTGTCGTGGCTATTACTTCTAATTTCGAAGACTTGTTCAACTAAATAAACATATGGTACA
>JABUQX010065999.1:15000-34065 GCA_015478945.1 Trachelipus rathkii | reverse complement strand
ATTATATATTATATACTATATATATATTCATATTATATATATATATATATTATATAATATTTATATTATAATAATATATATTTTATAATTCTCATAAGAACTTACCATCGTCTTATAAGGTCAATTTCAGTTTTCAGTTTCCTTTCTTTTTGACTGAGGTGATTCAAAATATTTTTCATCATGACTTCTGTGCTTGAGGATCTCGATGATTTGACAGTTTAAAGCAAGACTGTAATTGCGATCCTCTTCCAACCACATTCCGCCAAATTCGTTTTCAGAACGCCTTATTGTCGAAAAGGTTCTTTTCCACTGTTGCGGTGGATACAGGCCCAATACTGCTAAGATTATTCAGGAGAGTAGCAATCTAGGAAACCCTCCTCCTTGTTCACAGCTTGGCCAAAGCACCATCGCGTTTTTTGGTTTTTCATTTTCTACCCCATTTACGCTGTCAGAGACACCACTCTCCTTTTAGTGTATCTCGTGAGGGATCTGGAAGGTCGTCTTTAATAAAAGAGACGCTTTTTTCAATATGCTTATAAGGTACATCGCACTTTCTGGTAAAATATAGTGAAGTGAAATGATAGTGGTCGTTTCATGCAAGAGAAATCATTTCAGTCAATGAAGAAATCAGATCATCAAATAAACGGAATAAAAACTGAGATGCGGGTAATATGATTCGGGATCTAATGTAGGCACATTACAACGAGATTTTCTGGAACTTCGTAGTTCTTGGGAAATTGTATTCAATACCAAAAAGCCTGTCGCATGCATTTTGAGCTTTGTCGTGATTATGTTTAAATTTCTGTCGCAGTATTTGTTCTATTCTTTTTCGAAGAAGTTGAATAATGTCTTTCACTAGTAGGTTACTGACAATGCCCAAATGGACACTCTGTAACTATTTTGACAAGGTGTAGGTTATTCCGAGAATTTTACTTAAAACGAATAATGTTATTATAATATTCAAATTACTGATTGAATTCAACGAAGTAGCTTTCTGTGATAATTAACCAGGCCATTCTTTTATTCTTCCAATGAGCAAGGTATTGGCTCAAGATTCTCTTTAAAAAGGAAAACCGCTTTATGCCGTTCACACCTTCTGGTCTCGCACATCTTTTTTGATCCTCTGTTATTTTGGTACTAGAAAACTCTTTTATTTATCTTCCAGAAGTTTTGGCTCTTCCGACTCGATCGAAAAAAAGTGCATATTCAGAGGATGAGATGCCTAAAGACGTTTCGAATGCCTGAATTTTAGGAAGAAGCTTTTTGAGAGACATTAGATTTAAACAATTGTGCCAACACAATGTGGTTTAAATAGCTTTGGATACTCATTCGAGATAACTAAGATTGCCACTCCTCGGTGGAATTCGTTTCTCATGAAGAGGGCTCCATCATATCCTTGGCCTCTTTTTAAATTTTCGAGTTTTAACCAAGATAGCCGAGGTCTATCCAAAATTACATTTGTTCATGCTTTCCTGAGATTATCATAAGACCGGAACAAAATGATAAAAGAAAAAGCCTCTCTTAAAGTAAAAAGGAGTATCACCTCCATCACACCACCAATCGCGTACCTTACACAAAGTGGAAACTGTTTCTGTTTGGAAAATATCCGTTGTTTCTATCAGCTAATGCGGAAAAAAAATTTGTTTTCTTATTAACTTCTGTTACACTATTTTCCTTTGTATAAGCCGACTAAATGACTGTATGATTTCATTCTGTATCATCGGACCAATATACATTGAATTTTTGGAGCGATAGAAAAGGTAAGTGTTCTTCAAAAACCTGGTCACCTCCACTTTTGCTCGAAACCTAAGAAGGCTTACTAAAAATTGTCATGTCATTTCCCCTGGACGTTGATAATTTCAATACGTCAGAAGTCACTTGAGCCCCTTTAAGCAAGACCTTGCTGGCCACATAAACGTATTGGTTTCAATTATGGTACAAGTTTTCTCTATTTTCCTTCACCATTTTTCTTATTTTGAAGTAGTCCAGTTGTTTTGTCTTGCTTTCATTTTTTTTACTGAATAAGACTTCAATATTATCTTTTATAGTATATGTATATATATATATATATAATATAATATATAATATATAATAATATATATTAATAATAATATAATATTATATATATATATCATCGATACATATATATTACTATATATATTATAGCAATATATTATGAATATATAACTATTATACTACATAAATATATTAAATATATAGTTTGTCTTTCTGCTGAAACAAATTTGCACTGTCGAACACAATTTCGGGGGCTGAAGCAACGTCCCCTCAGCCCCCCCCTGCTTTACGCCCAACCTGAATATAATAATATATAGCTAGATCAATACTATCATATATATTTATATAAACCTAATCACCTAATATTATATATCATATATATAATATTTATTTATAAATAGTTACTATATACCATTATAAACTATAACTATATTATACCTATATATATCATATATAACTATATCGACAACAACTAACCAGAAATACCGCATCTGCATAAATCTCCAAACTAAAATAGTCAGGGAAAAAACATAAACATATCACTGGGAAACCGCGTATTGAAAATTTGTTATTGGGACAAAATGAATTTTTTTTTTTTTTTTTTCTTTTTTATCTTATCTCAATAAAGACTAACATAGTACAGAAAACTAAATTCTAACGAATTATAGGACATCAGAGATATGAAATTTGTTAGGAAAAAAAAAGGATCTCCTTTTTTAATTAGCTCAATACCACATATTGGAAGTCAGCCGTATGAATTTTTTTAATTTTTTTAAAGGGGCTCGAGCCGACCGGTGGACCAGAGGGCGGAGGCACGAAGCTCCCCGTCATCCCCCAGGAAGTCGAAGAGAACCGCCGACTCTTTGCAGCTTTGCGGTTTACTTTAGGTTTTATTTTATTTTTTTTAAAAAAAAATTTTTTAATAACCAAATTTCCATTTATGCTTAATCCAGTATATGTGTATAGTGTTTTTTGTAACTTATCGTAGCTTTGGAAGATATTTAAAAAGAACTGCATTTTCCATAACAACATTATTATGCTGATTACCATAATATTGATGAAGAAGTCTTGTCTTTGTACCTGATTTTAACTTTAAAGAGAATATTACCATTGCTGGGTATCCTTTTCTTTTAGTTTCACCATTTATATATATATACTTATATATCATATAATACTATATATATAATAATTACTATAATATAATTATGATATATATAAATAGTATAATATATAAATATATATTAAATATAAATACAATATGATACTATATACTTATCAGATATATAATGCAAAAAATTAAGAATAATAATTAATAATTCAATAATAATTAATAATAATATAAAATTGAATAATAATAATAAAATAATAATTAATAATAATAATAATTTAATATAATAATAAAAACCCCAATAGCTTATATTGAAAACAAAAAATAATGGCACTAAATGAAAAAAAGGCAACTTACATTTAAACTCTTATTCACTTTTGTTTTAGATCTAAATTACATATTTAAAGTTTTTCTCGCTTTAATTAATAGAAGCTGTAACTTATTTGCATAATGATGAAAAAAAGTAAGTAAATTAACCCGTATTTAGTCGTGCGGTAATGGCCTATTTTTGAGTAACATTGTTTTCTCTATATTGAATGCAATTGATCTCTGTCATTGTATTGCATATTCGACCATATTTACTAATAGAATTAGGGCTATAAGCGGATTTTTTTTCGTGCTCTGAATGCGGTCAAATATAATAATATTTAATATTATATTATTTTCATCCCACCAGAGTATACATGCTGTAATTATATTTTTACTTAACGTAGGTACGCATTCATTGCATGCTTTGCATTCATGGAGAAAGAAACGCCACTTGATATATAATATATATATATATATATATATATATAATATATTTATATATAATATATTATACTATTATATTATATATATATATATATATAATATATATATATATTATACGCCACTATATATATATATAATATTATATATAGAGTATTAAAACTAACAACATCGACATTTCTAACTACCACTACCACCACTACTAAAAAACAACACAACGACAAACAACAACAATACCGAGACCAAACAATAACAACCAATGACCGGACCAACAACCACTACCACCTACAACAATAACAAAACCAATACCACACAACACTACCACCGACAATGCCATCAGCAACAACAACAACACCCAGCCGGACACGTTCCTTATACTTCGCTTATCTGATATATATATATATATTATATATTATATATATAATATATATTATATATATATATATATATATATATATATAAATATAATAATAAATATAATATATATTATTATATATATATATATATATATAATATATATATATATATATATATATATATATAAATATAATATATATATATATATATAATATATATATATATATATATATATATATATATAATGAAATAAATACAATAGACTCAACGTAAATTAGAGTATAATGCTGAAATGATATAACGATTTACTCAATATTAAATGTTTCAATCATGTGAACGAGCCGCCCAGTATAACCCATCTCAAGTAAAATATTCCGCGCCGCGTTCGCTTGACCCAGATCCACGTTTGGAGCCAGATTTCCAGTCCGGCTCCGACTTTGGAGCCAGATTTCCAGTCAGGTTCCAGAACTAGAGCGTACGATGACTCATCTTCTTCACCTATCTATGTTTTGGGACCTTTGTACTTATACCTCTTATCAAACAATCCTTCACTGTGATTGGATGAAATGGACCAATCACAGCCTCTTATTCGCTGGTGATAACGTTCCACTGGATACGAATTAAGAATTAGTTTTAATCTAGCTTCAGTGGTTCGAAGTCGTGCAGTGGAAAACTTTTTATATATCTAAATGTTACCAAGCTTTAAGTCCGTGTGTTAAAGTCTTAGTGCACAGCAATGTAATAATAAAAATAGTACACGATTGAATAGAAGTGGGGTGAATAATTTAATAATAATAATTATAAAAGTCACTCGGTGTTTCTACTACTACTACTACTACTACTACTAACTACTACTACTACTACTACTACTTACTACTTACTACTACTTTACTGACTACTACTACTACTACTACTACTCTAACAACGTATAACTGTTATACAAGTGAGGTCATGATGTATTCAGATCTTCCTTCTCTTTTTTCTTCTTCTTCTTCTTCTTTCTATTCTCTCTTCTTCTTCTGCTTTTCTTCTTCTCAGCATCTAGGTTTGGGGATCTATTGTTCCATGATACCTCTTATCATGCTTATCCTTCACTGTGATTTCCTTCCATACTACTTGAACTTGTTCTTTAACTAACTACTGACTTACTACTAGACGTCAACTACTACTAACTACTACTACTACTACTACTGACTACTACTTACTACTACCCACTGTTCTATACTAAAAACTAGTTACTACTACGGCAGTACAGCATTATAACCATTGTTCGATCTGAGGTCATGATGTATTCTTCTTCTTCTTCTCTTTTCTCTTCTTACTCTTTCTTTCTTCTTTCTTCTCTTCTTCTTGCTTTCTTAACAGCAAAATGATTGATACCTTGTAACAGTAACCTCCTTATCAAACAATCCTTCACTGTGATTTGGTTCGTTAATTGCAAACATTGTGGAAGTTTGATTATCAATTTTTTTTTCGCTGATTACGGAATGAAGATTAGTTTTAATATCTAGAACATTGAAGGAAAAGAAAACTTTTATACAAATATTTTAAAATTTGGATATATTTTAATTTGGCATTTCAATTTTTCAACTTGGGGTTTATTTAGAATCTGGCTTTATTTCAATATTGGGCTTATATCTCAAGCTTTGGTTTAATTTATACGAGCTCTCGGATGATACTTATTGACCGAGGCGGGATTATGTTCATTATTATTATTATTACCCATTCTCTAATCTGAGTCTGTTCTAGAGTCCATCGCCTCCATGGTATGCTGTATTATATATATATATATATTATATTATATACTAAGTATTATATATATATATTAAATATAAATTATATATATATATAATATATAATATTATACTATATATATATGGAATAGCACTATATCTCTTCCATATAATTCAAGTACAAGTTCAAAATTTAGAAAACGAATAATATGTAAATCTGTAATACGTTCTGAAAAACAAAACCAGAATATATTTATTAATAACCAAATATCATTCGATGTTTCTACTACTACTACTAACTTACGGACTACTACTACTACTACTACTACTACTACTTACTTTACCACTAACTACAGCTACCAAATGTGATAGACTTGTTCAAATGAGTGATTTTCATGAAAAATGAGTGTTTTGCTCAGGACTTAAAAACACAGTCAGAAACCAAAGGTTTTCCTATAAGAATATTTTTAGTTAATTTTAAAACTGTTTAAGATTTTTGATGCCAAGAAGTAAAAACTAATATTCTTTAAATTTCATAAAAAAATAACTGGATAAAGCAACATTAAAAATGAGCATAAATTTAGATTCCTGAAAATTTATTAAACCCTTTTAACTTTATTATTGAATTTTAAATTAATTTTATAATTGGTTATTAGGAGTAGTTGAAAATTTTAGTATTTAAAATTAAAGAAGGAAGTTGTTATACCTAGGTTAAATTTCCATATCCCATTCTGGTTCAGAAAGTTTACAATTATAATATAAAGAATATTGAAGTATTTTGTCTCCAACAAGAAATAATTTCATGAGATGAAAGCAGCTTTTGTTTAACTTTGGACTAATTTTTTCCACGAGGCGAAAGCCTTGTTCCTTTTTTTTTTATAATTAGGCTAGCGCTGGACCTACAACAACAGAAGCGAAGTGGCCCTCGGGCTGAAAACTCCCCAAAAACTATTTGTAGTTGCAGATGAAAAAGAATAAAAACCATTTTGTTAATAGGAAGTTCTTAAAAAACATTGTTTAAACACGCTTTAAAGACAACTTTCGTGATTTCCAATTTTTTCAAGCCCAATCAATCCTACGCATTTAGGAATAAATGCGACGTCTATAGAAGGAAACTACATGAAATAACAAGGTGAGATTCTGGTGTTTTCTTAGATATAAATCTCCTTCCTTAATTTTTCCGAAGTGGATATAAAAAAAAAAAAATAAACTCTGCAAAAAAACTCATTTAATTGTTAAAGTTTTTATAATATTGAACCAAAAAATCTTAAGCTAAGGCCATTTAGCTTACTTCATAAGATTAGGCTAGAATTTATGCTTCATTTTTTTCCTATGCTTGCCATTAATTATCCAGTTCTAACTAAATTGCCAATCAATCAGATTTAACATCTTTCATCATTTCCATTTTATATTGTAATTCAGTTTTCCATAACCAATTTTTGTCTAGGGCAGAACCTTGACTATATATATTTTTACTGAATTTACCATAAAATCCCAATAACCTGATTGAAAAGATTACAAATTTTTTTTTTTTTTTTAACTTTAAAAATTTGGATTGCTGCAACCTTTGTTTACAAATAAATATCAATAATAATAAACTAATTCTCAATGACATTAATTCAGTTTTCATTTTACCTTTAGTCAAGTTATTTGATGAAATCTTTTTCCCTCTGAAATTTTATTACTCCATAGGGCTATCTTGTATTTTGATATTGAGATAAGGTTTAAGAGAAGAGGATATTATTAGTTACAGTTACTTGGATGTGTAGTTTTATGTCAGTTTTCCACCTCCAAGTTATCTTGCCAAGCAAAACATTTCTTAGTACAGAGGCCTATTCTCATTTCCCAGTTTATAAATTTATAAACTCATTTTAAAATAGAGTAAAGCCAGTAAACCTCTTTTAAGTAATGATTATCAGTATAAATTTTTTTCAGAGGGATTAAAACTACCCAACTGAAACTGCACGTTCTTCCAATCCATCACTTCAAGACCAGATCAATCTCTGCCTAGATTATTATTATTATTTTATTAATTATTTATTATTACTTTATATTATTAATATTATTTATATTATTATTATTCTTATATTATTATTATTATTATTTCATTAATTATTATTATATTATATTATTATTTTTAAGTTATAAAAAATTTAGAGTTTTAAAAACAACCTTTTTTTTTAACCATATACTTTTTGAATTTTTCTGGGGTCTTAGATTTTTGAGTAAAAATGTTGCCAGGAATGCTTTTTTTTACAGAATCTTTTTTGAAACCTCGCTTTTAAACTATTCAGTTTAAGCGCCAAACAACTTGGCTAGAGGTTTTTTTTTACCCTTCAACAGTTATAGTTAAGCAGGTAAAGATTAACAGGATGGGACAGATGGGGGTGGGGAGGTGTACCCATCGGTTGGTTTGCGGTTACTGCTTTACTGCTTTAGGTGGTCTGCAACCAACAAAACGTGTTTCTATTTAAATTTGACAACTTTTGCCTTGAAAAAAAATAAAGTTTTTCAAAAAACTTTAGTAAAAAACGAGGATTTTCTTATAAAATAAAATATTAAGGAAATCTTATGATATTACAAAACTCTACCGACATATCATCTTTTGTGTACAGCGGCTTTGATAAAGGAAGTCCGAAAGTTGCAAGTTTTTGACTCGTAGTACCTTACAACTCTAAACTCCGTTTTGGTCCTTTACCATGTTTCTAATCATTGGAAACTTCCTTGTCATTCTGGGAACTCCTTTAAGCGTCCTCAGACTTCATTTTGCTAGTTTATGAAAAAACAGTATATTAAAACAATTACTAATACCAGTTATGGGGCAACCGATACATCCCATGTTGAAAAACTTTTTCTTTTCCATTCTTCTTCACACACACACACCACCGACACACACACATTATATCATATATATATATTATATATAATAATAAATCCACCCACTATAATATATATATAAAATATAATATATAATATATATATATACAGTACGCGCTAAGGTCTTCGGGGCCCTCCCGCAAGAATTTTGCTGGGCCCTCTCTTTCATATATATATTATTATATATATATAATATATATAATATATACAGAGTATATAATATTATATATATATTAATATATATATATATATATATTTATATTATATATATAATATATATAATTACCCTGTTTAAAACACTTTATCCATCATATTATATTTAAAAGATTACAAGTGATTTACTGGGCTTTAATTTACATTACAAACAACCAGTGGAATATATATTAGATATATATATATATATTATATATATATATATATATTATATAATATTATTATATATATATATATATATATATAATATATAATATAATAAATAATTATAGTATAATATATATATATATATATATTAATATATAATAAATATATATATATATATATAGTATTATATATTAGTAATATATATAATATATAATATATATATATATATATAATATATATATATATATTATATAGTATTATATATATATATATTATATATATACTATTTATATATTATATTATTGTAAATATATATAATATATATATTAATATATATATATATATATATTATAATATATATATATAATATATATATATATAATTTATAAATATATATATTATAATATAATAATATAATAGATATATATGATATTCCAATTTTTTTCAAAATCATGTTTTGACATTTTTCGTATAAACTTCCAGGAAGTTTTTCGAAATGACTTCGAACTTGAAATATGCATAGAGGGTTCATTACTTACATTAGTTACATATAACTTTTTCGATTTTTCGAGTTTTGTGCTTCAGCGTTGTCCAATTTTCCAAACCCACTTTTTTTTGGAATTTGAAAATGAAAATGAATATCTTAGATAAATTTATGTTACAGTAAGTAGCGATGAAATTTTTTCAGGGCAAATGTAGTCGAAAAAAAAGATGCACATTTATATTACTTAGAATAATTTTTTTGAATATGCCACACACGGTTGATTTGTCTGGAACAAATTTTCAAAAAAATTTTTAAACTTTGTTTTTTTTTATTCTTCCAAGAACAAATCCAAACCTATATGCATATTACAAAGAAAATTATACAAAGAAATTATCTAAGTAGCATCTCTTCCGACTACATAATTGACCTTGAAAAAATCATCCATCTGCGCGATGAACCCAGAAATTATCATATCAATTTTCACTTTTCAACATCAAAAAAAAAAGGGTTTTGAAATTGGACAACGACTGATCACAAAACTCAAAAAAAATCGAAAAATGTTCTAGTGTACTATATGTAGGTAAATGACCATCTATGCATATTTTGAAGTTTTGAAAGTCACTTTCGAAAAAAAATTCTGGCAGTTGATACGAAAAATGTCAAAAACATGGGATTTGAAAAAATTGAAAATAAATTTTGAAAAGTTTTTTATAAAAAAACACCAGAAAACAACGTTATAGAGGGCAAAAAAAGCTACAATTTGGTGTTTATAGGGTCAAAATCGCTCGATAATTCTGTCTGAAAATTAGAATTTTATGTCCATTTTTAGGGGGATGAGTGAAAAATGGGCTCAGGCCGAGCCAAAAATTGGATCTTTGCCCTTGATATTAAAAGATAATTGTTTAATTAAATATGCGATTGAATTGATTTTTTTATTTTGGTAGGGAATAACAGCTGAACAAATGTTTAATTAACAAATGAGCTAAGAATTTTAATTTCCGTTTGGGTTATTAAGTTGGACTCCAGTAACGGGCCCTCCGAACTCCGGCCCTCCCGACCATGCGGGCCCTGCGGGCCCGTTATCGGCCCACCTTTGTATATATTATAAATATATTATATATAATGATTATTATATATATAATATATATATAATATAATAAATATATTAGTATATTATATTATATATATATTAATATATATATGATTATATATATATATATATATATATAGAGAGTATGAAATTGACACGTAGTCGGTTGTTGTTGTTGTTTTTTTTGATTGTTGTTTTTGTTGTGTATGTTTGAATAAAGAATACCATTTACGAACCATTGATTGTTTTTGGCGTTGATTGGTGGTATGGTGATGGTATTCGGCCATTGTTTGTTGTTGTAGTTGTTGTTGTCGTTGTTTGTTGTAGGGTTAAATATATATATATTATATATATATTATAATTATATATAGATATATATATATATATAATATATTATATATTATAATATATAATATATTATATATATATATATTATATATATATATATAATATATATATATATATATAATAATTATCTTATATATATTATATATATATATATATTAGTAATATTTATATATATATATATATATTTAATATATATTTATATATAATTATATATATATATAATATTATATTAATAAATATAATATATATTATATATATTATATTATATATATATATAATACGTATATATATATAAGTATATATATATAAGAGAGAGAGTTACAAGGGAATTAATCAATTCTGTTTAGAGATGATGGCTTATTCTGATAATTTTTTTCTGTGGGGAGGCGCAGTTCCGCAAAGTGGCCTATGGAACGAGCCGCCACTAATATATATATATATAGTATATAATATAATATATTATAATATATATGATATATATATATATATATAATATATGATATATATAATATATTATATAGTAATATATATATATATGTAATACTATATATATATATATCATATATACATATATAATATATATATATATCTATATATATATATACTATATATATATATATATAGTATAATATATATATATATATATATATATAATATATATATAAATGATATAGTATATATATATAGTATAAATAATATTATATATATATGAATATAAGTTTTACACTGGTTTTTTAGAATGATACAAGTTTGCCACGCTTCTAAGTTCCAACTTTAAAGGTAAAAAAAAATATGCTTTGTTCCTGTTCATAGGCGCGGCTATAGGCGCAGAGAATTGGGCTGTACGGCCTTTGCTTAGTCCGCCTTTTTAAAAATTGTTGCGCCAGCGCCTACAAAATTGAAGTAGTGCGCCATAGGCGCATAGACGCATAGGCGCTTAATTAGATTATTATATATATTATATATATATATATACTATTAATTATATACTTATATAATATAATATATATATATAATTATACTATATTATAGTAGTACTTATATATATATAAGATATATATATTATATAAAAATATATATATTATATAATATATTATATATATATATATATATATATATATATATATTATAATATGTACTCCATTATTATATGTGAACTTTCTATAATATCACGATTAACTAAAATAAAATTTACTAATAAAATATCAAAAAGGTTTTCATGTTCACCGATTCCCTCAATGATAGCCCTTCTAAATCCTAAAAGTTTATTCAATGGCTGATTATGATTAAAGTTTATTTTAAGATTAGATTTCTCAATATGAATAGTACATTTCATAGTAATATTGAGATGATGTAATAGATCAAGCACGTGATGACAAGTCGTTTTCAGGAGTTTAATGTGCGCGTGCATACGTTAACTGGTCATCTAGAATGAGTCCTAGAAATTTGACCTGTGAAGATACGGAAATGGGCGAACCATATAAGGTTAGGTTCGCGGGAGGAGGGTGGCTTGATCTTCGATTTCCTTTTTTTTTTTTTTTTTTTTTTTTTTTTTTTTTTTTTTTTTTTTTAAATACTGCTGAGTTTTTGTTTATTTTTTATTTATTTTTTCATTATTCTCAATTTGCTATGTGAAGGTTGCCATCGATAAATGGCAGCCTGGCACCGGAAATATATAGAGCAAGGTCATCAACTAGAGAGAAAAATTGACCGTCGCTGCGATAGAAGTAACGATGTCATTAAATCCGAGAGCAAATAGTAATACACTTAGAACACTGCCCTGAGGAACACCTTCATCGAGAATAAAGTGGCGTGACAGAACAGAAGAGCACCGAGCCTAGAAGGCTTCTCGGATGTCATGGTCCAGTTTTAACAAGGAATCTGTGGTCGAACGGTTTTTGCGAAAACAAACTGGAAGTTTGAAAAAGCTTGTCAATTCTCCAGAACAGGGAGAAGGCGGCCTGAACCCATTTCTCCATTAATTTACAGATGTGACAGGTCAGCGAAAATGTTCTTTGGTTGTCCGCCAACTTCGGATCTTTCCCAGGTTTGGAAATAGGGATTAAAAAAGTTGTCGAAATTAATGGAAAAGAGGATTCTATCCAGATTCTGTTATACAGATCCAGCAAAACCGCTGATGCAGCGTGTTGAATATGACGGAGCATTATATAAGAAACCATACATGGGGCAAGGGCACCATCTTTGAAATTCGCCAGTGCAGTTTGATATTCTGCGAGTGTAAAAAGATGGCTATAGGTATGAGCTTCCCCTTTCGCTGTTAAAAAGTCTGGCGGTGCAGTGTTAATTCTCAAATTTTGAAAGGTTTCAGGATTGCGAAAAAAAACTCGAGTGGGTAGAAAACTATAACCTAATGGATCTGCAACAGCTACTGGAGCAGAGATCGTATCGGCTAAATCAGGCCCGTAACGGAGGACTGTGAGTGAAGAATTATTGGAGCGGAAAGATATTTTCTGTGCAACTTTCCACACTAAAGAAAGAAGAGTTGTGGAGTTGACAGTCGAAGAATAAGTTCGAAAGTATTGTTTACGTGTTTGGCGAATAATTCGACGAGTCTCGCCGCAGCTGCTTTAAGGATAATCATGTTTGAGGTGGTGCGGGTCCATTTGTATTGCCTGGAAAGATCGGGAATTTCACATTCTCACAGATCACAAGCCGATCACCTTCGCCATGGCATCTCGAAACGAACGATACTCGCCGAGAGAAGCTCGTCATTTGCAATATGTTTCGTAGTTTACGACAGACATCCGTCACGTCCCAGGTTTTTATAATCTTAAGACTGATGCACTTTCACGCATCGAGATTACCTCCATATTTTCACACTCCGTCATCAACTACGAGGAGATGGCTACTGCACAGTCATCAGAAGAATACTCTCTTCCCCAGGACTCTTCTCTGCAACTCAGGTGGATTTCTCTTCCAGGCATTCAGAAGAAACTCCTCTGTGACACGTTTAATGATGATTCTCGTCCTTTCGCTCCTCCTGCTTTCCGCAAACCTGTTTTCGTGCTCTTCATTCTCTTTCTCACCCTGGTATCGCGTCCTCTTAAAAGCTGGTTACGGTCCGCTTTGTTTGGCGCGGTGTTAATGCCGATGTGCGAAAGTGGACTCGTGAATACCTTCCTTGTCAGCGCTCTAAGGTGCACCGACACATTATAGCCCCTTTTGGGGGAGTTTCTCTCCCTGGAGAATGTTTTAGAAAAGTACATATCGACATTGTTGGTCTCTTTCCTCCTTCTGATCAGCATCTATACCCTTACATGCATTGACCGCTTCACGAGCTGGCCAGAGGCAATTCCTCTCAAGACCGCCACTGCCGGTCATAGCTAAAACTTTCATGACTCACTGGGTTTCGCGTTTTGGCGCACCGTTTATTGTGCCCACGGATCACGGTAGACGATATGAATCTTTCCTTTGGAGCGATTTGATGTGCCTCCTGGGTTCTGAGTGCATCAGGTCCACGATCTTTTAACCGGCTTCAAATGGGATTGTAGAAAGATTTCACCGCCAGCTTATAGCACCTTTGGCCGTTCACCCCCAGCATGAGCAATGGACTCAGGCTCTTCTTTTTGTACTTTTGGGTGTCCGCTCCTCCCTCAAGGGAGATCTTCAATGCACAGCCGCGGAACTAGTCTATGGCTCTCCCTTATGATTGAAAGGTGAATTCTTTTCTCAATCTCCTCCTTCATCTTCGTCAGATCCTCTCTCCTACCTTATCCGTTTGAAGAGCTGTGCTGTGTCGTGGAGACCATCGCCTTCCAGACACCAGACAGTCCACTCTTTCGTTCCGAGAGAACTGGCTACATGCACCCATATTTCGTTCGTCACGATGCTCACAAGACTGCTCTACAGCCTCAGTATGACGGCCCGTATAAGGTCTTGAACAGGGCAGTGAAATTCTTCACCATTCAACGCCCTACGAAAGCAGAGGTCGTCTGCGTCGACCATCTAAAGTCAGCTTTCTTAGAGGATGACCCTCCCGAACCTTCCAACCTTCCACCTCCTCCAAGCATTCCGTTCCCTAATTTCTCTTCAATCCTGCATTCCCTTCTCCACCTTCACATCCTTTGTCTTTTCATCTATTATGACTAAAAATATATATTTATTTTAACAATTGTGTATCTATGTAGTCTTACCTTGAGTTTGTTGTTTTTCAAATATTTTTTGCTTTTTGATAGTTCTTGTAGCCCTAAGATAACTCAGCCGGAGGCTTTAGTCAATTAGCACTTGTATTAAACTTAGTAGGTAAAATGGTAAATTGATTAGTATAAGGCAAAGAGAATAGAGATAGGTTGATAGTTGAAATAGTTGAAAAGAAAAGACGGTAATAATTGAGTTTAACAGATTCTTAAGAAATCGATTTTTTAAGAAAATATGAAAATCAGATGATTTTTTGTTATGCCTATGAAACACTGTTGTCAAATTTAAAAGATAACCACAGGTGCCAAATTAATATATATATATATATATATATATATATATATATATTACTATAATAATAAATTTATATATTATATATAATATATATATAGTATATATATATATATAATATATACTATATATATATAATATATTATATATGATAATATATATATATATATTATAATATATATATATAATAATTATATATAAAATATATATATATAATATATATAATATTATATAATATAATTATAATATTATATTATATAATAATATATATATATTATATATATATATATATATATATATAATGCAAGAAACGAATTTAACATGTGTTGACATAAAGTACATAAATTATTTGCGCCAATATCACTACAACACAAAGCCATTCTTAAACCGCCACTAATGATATCTAACCTATTTTAGAGAAAATAACCTAACCAACACATTATTGATAAAAGTGAAAGAAAACTATGTTTTTTAATAAAGCAGCTCACATCCAAATCAAATTATTAAATCTATTGTAACCTATTAACTCAAGTATATATATTGTATATATATATATATATATATATATATATATATTATTATATATATATATTTTAAATATTATAAAGATACGAGATATAGATTATATATATATTATAATATATTATAAATATATAATATATATATATATATATATATATATATATATATATATATATATATATATATATATATATATATATATATATATATATATATATATAATATTTATATTAGTATATATAATACTATATTAATATATAATATAAAAGAATAATAATCATAAAAAATTGCCAAATTACGATATTTTTATAAACAACATTTTCGTTGTTTTCATATGACGAACCTTTTTCTGATATTTTAGTGAAATTCTGGATGATTATATCCAATAGAGACAAAATATAAAACTGCACTAAACATTGCACATGTAACATTATGTGGAAGCACATAAGACTTCGTATATCCTACATTTAAATACTAAAATAAGCAAAATAGAAGAGATATATATATATAAATTTTTATATAAAAGTTTGGTAAATATCTAGTATTTGATCTAAATATTTTCTGAAAAAAATTTCTAAGTTCAAAAAAATTTCTAAGTTCAGAAACGTTAAGTTAAGCTAAGTTTTTGAAGAAAATTCTTTAGTGGCAAGCTTATTCTGGAATTATGCCAGAAGCTTGCCACTAAACAATTTTCTTAAAAAACGTAACTTAAGTTTTCTGAACTTAGAAATTTTTTTGAACTTAAGAAAATTTTTCAGAAAATATTTAGATCAAATACTAGATATTTACCAAAAGTTTTTATACCTCCCGATTCTCCACCTCCTCTTTCTTCAACATCTCCAGTACAGTTGCCTGTTTCTCCACCTCCTCATGTACCTGTCCTTCTCCACACTCTGACTCCACCACCGGGCGAAAGAAGGACGCGTGCTGGCCGTCGGGTTCACATTCCCCATAGTAGAAATATTACTAGTATTTCAATCCAATGCTATAATTTTCGGACCGTCGTGTGTGTGTGTGTGTGTGTGTGTGTGTGTGTGTGTGTGTGTGTGTGTGTGTGTGTGTGTGTGTGCAATGTACAAAATTAAAGACATAAAGACATAAAGAATATAGAGACAGTAAAAAGCCACATGGGCCTATCGAGACTGTCCCAGTCAACCCACTACCCAAAAATTTCTCGCCAAAAAGTAAAAATATATTTAAATTGCTTTGTATTTAGCAAAATTTATTTCTAAAAGTCATGTATATTTTAATATTTAATCGTGGTTAATTTTTTTTTTATAAGGAAAAATAGAAAGATTTGTTTTTAAAATATGCTGAAAATCTTGCTCGAAAACGTCATACATAGTACATGAATTTATTTTCGATTCTAAAAGGGCATATCAGAAAATGTCCGACAACATTCCTATCTTTCTGACCTACTGGTAATATATATATAGTATATATAATAATAATATAAATATATACTATATATATATATATATATATATATAAGATATATAATATATATAGATATATATATATATAATATATATAATACCTACTGGTAATATATATATTGTGCATTCCCAGCTACTATAGGAACCCACTGTAGCGGTCGGACAGATTTCAATCATTTCTTTGTCGTGGTCACTTTTATTGCCTTCAAGCCCTAGCCTAGTTTTCTCGCTTTCATTTACTGATAATCTACATATGTATCGTGTAGTAGATTGACTCAGCTTTTTAACCATAAATATACAAAGGTGCGTCTATATTATATAACTAAATATGCTAATCGTTTATTATACTTACATACTAAATGCTACAAAACCCAGTGCTTAGCTATACTTACTGCACCAATGGTAGAACACTGTGCACTATTTGCCCAATTGCGGTCATAAGGCTGGAAGAAATAGGCATACCTTAGGACACACAATTAGCTTCGGTTGGACCAGAGGTTTGTAATTGTGGCATGGTTTACTTACTTTCATTAATTATTGTATTATCAAAACTATAGACATATAGCCTAATTTACCAAGATAGTATCCAAAAGTTGGTAATTGTTGCCCAGAGGGTTGTCACCCCCGATTTTTATGAAAATCACAGGATATACTCTCAAAAAATAATAATTTAGAATAGTGAAAACTAAAATCATCGCTCTCTTTAGGAAAAAAAGTTACAGCCTCTCAGTTGTTAAAAATCTCATAGGATAACATTTTTTTTTTTTTTTTTTTAAATCAAAGGATATACTCTAAAAAAATAATAATGAAGAATAGGGAAAACGAAAATCTGCAGTCTCTTTAGGAAAAAAATTATAGGCTCTCAAAGTTTAAAAGTTTCCCATAGACTTCCTTATAAAAAAAATTAGTAGGCCTCATGCTTGTTTTAGGGCCATCCCAGTTCAGGTTATGATAAGATTTGTTAATTCTATATAGATTTTCTCTGTGTAAACCTAACAAATCTTATTATAACCTGAGTTAGAGGGCCTGAAATGAGATCTAACCTGGATCGATCAATATTGAAAAATCTATGGGAGTTTTACCAACTTTGACTCTAATTTTTTTTCCTAAAGAGTGCGACAACTTTTGTTTTCATTATTCTTCATTATTAATTTTTTAGAGTAGCTATATCTTGTGATTTTCATAAATATTGGGGGTGACAACTCTCTGGGTAATAATTACACAAATTTTTTAAATATTTTTTTATACAAATTGATGTACATTTTTAGTTTATATTTTAAATAAAAATGTAAAAAATAATGGGACTAAAATTTTAAATAGGTAAATTTTTCGTTTTTAAGGGATATCTATTATTATTTTTTAAAAAAAAAAAAAAAAAAAAAAAAATTACATTGATTGCATTAATATTTTGGTAATAATTGAGTTCAACAAATTCTATAAAAATATCAATATTTTTTTTTCCGATAAGCAGTTTTTTTATACATCTTTTGTAATAGTAGTGCAGAGGGACTTCACCCTTGATTTTTATAAAAATC
>JABUQX010065999.1:0-10000 GCA_015478945.1 Trachelipus rathkii | reverse complement strand
AAATGGACATAAAATTCTTAATTTTCATCTAATTTTGATGGGAAAAGAAACAAACTGTAGCATTTTCTGACCACTAAAACGTCATTTTTGAGTGTTTTTCTGTCTGTAGTCGTTCTTTCAGAATTTTCATTTTTTCAAAACCTATTTTTTTGACATTATTACTTTCAACTTTTACAATTTATTTCAAAATGACTTCAAACTTGAAATATGCATAGATGGGTCCATTACCTCCACAATGAACGAAAGTTTTTTGATTTTTTGAAATTTGTGCTCAGCAATGTCAAAATTCAAAACCCACTTTATTTGGTTTTTAAAATGAAAAATTGCGATAACTTTTTTTCTTCTCATGCGATCTGGATGAAATTTCAGAGCATATGTAGTCGAATATTTTTGGAAAATTTTTAATTTTAATATTTCTTCAGTTAATTCAGAGATGTCAATTGACCAACAACTTATTTCTAGTGTTTTAACGTGGAACAAGAACATTCCATAATTTTATATGTTAACATAAAAGGTGAAGTGAGTTTGTAATAAACTTTAAAAGCTTTTACACGATCATTAGTAAAAAAGGAGTCCTTCATAAGATTTTTTTTTTATTTTAATAAACAAAGTGAAATATTTTATAAATTGATTTTCAATTCTTTAGATCAGATTTTAGTCTATATAATTTATATTATATATTGTAAGAAATATTTTTTTTTTTCTGTTTATAGCGTGTTATTAACTGTTTGAAATATATTTTAATTAAAATAATTAAAATGGATATCAATTTGAAATTGAAAAAAGGAACTCGAATAAATGCTATCATCTACTGTGTAGCATACGAGTTATATCATATATATATATAATATATATATATTATATATATAAAGTATATATATAATATAATATATATATATATATATATATTAATATATATTACTTATATATATATATATATATATTATATATAATATATATATATATATAAATATATATATATATATATATATATATATATAAATACTGGTATTGATTAAAATTAAATCTAGACCTAAGCTACTGTCTGCAGATTAAATTCGATGTCGCTACTTTTAATTATAAAATGATGTTGAAGCATCCCTTTTTCTTATCTCTCAAATTGTTTGATGCATTCCATTAGGTTCTCTTAACAGTGAATTTCTATCTAATTTAACAAACAAATTCTCTCAATTCTTAAACATGATGAATTGGCACACACACAGACATACATGAGTGGCCAGATATATAAACCTATCTGATATCAAAAATGTTTGCAATTAATACATTTTCTCATTGTTCATTTGCAATTTATTCTTTATTTTACTTAAAATTGAATGTTTAATAACTAAATTTAATTACAATGAGTTTATGAACTAGAAAATTTTATCTTTACAATAAAAATGAAGGACAGAACAGTGGTAATGGGGAAGTAAGAGGTTATATAATGATGGAATTAATACAGTACTTTGCAGAGTTATTTAGAGATAATTAACCACAGATTTTGAGCATCCAAATCCACTCCAAGGAGTAGAACCCACAAAGAATACTATAATGATGATAAAACCATAAAATCATTTGGTAAGGATGGATTCCAGAAAATAAGTTAAGTACAGTCAGAAAATTTGGTGTCAAGAAGATTGTAGCTTTTCTCTACATAAAATCTTTGAATGTTGGAAAGTAACTTTTTGAACAAATGGGCAAATCGATATTCATACCAATAGTACAAGAAATATTAGACAAAAATTTTGTGCAGCTTAGTATTGTGAGTCAAGTAGCAAAGAACCTGCTATGGGTAGTGATTTCAAGAATTAGGATTGAAATTAGATATTGAATTTCTGAAGTAAAATTTAATATTTAAATATTAATTGATTTGAAATATTAATATTAGAGTTAAAAAAACATTGGAGGATTTTGGAAATATTTTGATTAAAATTCAAAGTATTTAAAGAATTTTGGTTAGATTTATAAAACTAATAAAATAGTGGAAAATCCTTCGTCTTATCTGCACTAGTAATTCTTAAAATTTATAATTTAAAATGAGAAATAATAATACTTGAAATGAGAAGAAGAGGAATTTGCAAATCAAAATATTTCATTTTAGTATTGGAATTTTGAAATTTTTCTTATTTAAATTTTAAAATTTTTTTTTTTCCACGTTTTTAAAATTTGTTTTTTATATATTTTATTATTATTATTATTATTATTATTATTATTATTATTATTATTATTATTATTATTATTATTATTATTATTATTATTATTATTATTATTATTATTGTAAAAAAATGAAAAACTTTAAGAAAATTAATAAATTTGAATAAAATTACATTCAACTGAAGTTTCCAACACAAATGAATCCAAAGCGAACTTGGTTTTAATCGGGAATAAAAATTAATATTGATTTTAGTCTTAATATAATAATTATATATGAATTTTTTTATATTTTTTTAATTTATAATATTTGGTGGTTCATTAATACATTTTCCTGTGTATTCATCTCAATATTTTATTTTTTATTTTTTTATAGTGTTTTCAGTTATCTTTTTTTTGTTTTGTTACTGGAATAAGTTGTTTTCTTAAAGACAGTCTACTTAATCCTCAAACAAGATTACTTCCTTTCATGGAACTTGGTCAAGTTTTGTTATGAATTTTGGTTGTATTTTATCCCAGTAAGCTTATGTGAAATCCTTTGATTTTATTTCAGAATATTCCTCACAATGAAACAGACTTCGCTTTACCAGAAAGCGTTAAAAATGAAGAATTAGATCAAAATTCAACCTTTAAATCAAAGTTGAGAGAACCAAGTATTGAATTTGAGATAGAAGAAGATCCGGTCAACAATGAAATCATAAAACCCGATAATTCAGTGATGACTGCAAAGAAGTCCAGTACTCAACATGTAAAGGTGCAGTATTTTATTTTTGTTATACTATAAATTCAAATTAGGGATGGGGATTATTATTATTATTATTATTACAAGTTCTTTCAATTGAAAGAACTTGTAAAAAGTACGTTAAAATTGACGCTGATATAAATTTTCTTAAAATTATTATTATTATTATTATTATTATTATTATTATTATTATTATTATTATTATTATTATTATTATTATTATTATTATTATTATTATTATTATTATTATTATTATTATTATTATTATTATTATTATTATTATTATTATTATTATTATTATTATTATTTTTCCGATCCAATGTGACTTTTGCTTTTCCAATAAACTTCAGTATACTATCTAGGATATTAAATCATACATTTTTACTCTTTTTCCATTAAGTCTATGAGCCACTCGCATTATTGCCACTTACTAGTGTGCAGTGACTGCTCCTGTGCATGCACCCACATAAAAAAAAAATTATTATTTTATTCAATTTCTTTTATAGAAATTTATGAGTTTGAGAAATGTGTCTTCATTGTTGAATAAAATAGAAGACAAAGATTTAAAGGAAGTTCATTTCGAATCAGATGAAGAAGAATTCTTTGCTGAACTTTTGACATCAGAATTTCCTTTGGTGCTTGCCAACAAATTGAGTGATAAAGAATTAAAGGTATTTATTGAATTATCCAAAGTATATTTACATTTTTTATCATATTTTAATATAACTTTTTAGTTTTTCATAATGGATTTGATATTATATCATCAACTTTGTGTTAAATATAAATATATATATATATATATATATATATATATATATATAAAAATATAAATCTATATTATACTATATAGAAAATATATATATAATATATATAATATATAATATATATATATATATATATATATATATATATATATATATATATATATATATATATATATATATATATATATATATAAACTAACGTAACTCAACATAATCTTACTTAACATATCATATTAATATTCGTGGTGAAAATCTTTGGAGTTTCATGAACAAATGGAATCAGTTCTCTTGATATCATATTTTAAAAACTAATGAGCAAGTAACTTAAAGTAAATTTGTATTATTTTTTTTTTGTGTACCAATTAAACATTGGTAATGATGATTCATGACCCAATTCCTTCTTTGTTGATAGCTCGATCTTTGTCATGATATTCACAGAAAGACATTGCTTAAAATTAGTTATTACTTGCCATCTCCAAACTACGTTGTTAGCTTGTACAACTTTTTTTTTATTCTGGAATTGTGCTAATATATTCTCAGCCCTATTGATAACTCGATAATCCAAACCCTTTTTTGGTTCCTCGTCTTCCTGCACATTCTGGCATTGTTCCCAAAACAACAATTCTAATTTTTTCTCTTTCCTCCAGCTGGTATCTCTGATAGTCTTACTTTCTGTTAAGTTGACCTCTTTGCTCAAACTGTTTCTTCTAATTCCACTTTAAATGATTCTTATGTTGTTCCGTCTTCTTCACCTCCCTCCATTATAGTCTAAAATTGCAAGTTCTTCTAAAGATGTAATTTTCTGCTCATTTTGAGCTTAATTCTAAGAAGACTTACTTTCCTTACGATATTCCTCCAATAGTTTTGAAACGTTGTGCTTGTGCACTTGCTTCCTGATTTAGTAAATTGTTTTACACCTACGCATCATTTATCTTCTTTCCTGTTAAATAACAGAGTTCATTTAACCCATGCAGAAAAAGGACACTGGAGTTCAAAACAATATTCCAAACCAATCTAGCTATATTTCACGATAATATTATATATATATATATATATATATATATATATATATATATATATATATATATATATATATATATATATATATATATATATATATATATATAACATATATAAACATAAGAATACCTTTATAAATACCTTGTAAGGTAAAGGAAAATATCTGCAGTAATTCTTCTTATATATATATAATATAATATATATATATATATATATAATAATATATTATATATTATAAAATATATATTATATAATATATATATATATAATATATAATATATATATATATATAATATATATATATATATATATATTATATATATATATATAATATTATATTAAATATATATATAATAGTATTATATATATATATATATATATATAATATATCATATATATATAACACAGTGTTGGGCCCCGCAACCCAAAAATAATTGCGGCGCAATCGCAATCGCAATTCGTAAAAAATAATTGCGATCGCAACTGCAAACGCAATTGCGGTAGACCGCGAATTGCGGTCGCAACCGCAATTCGCAACCGCAACTATTGTACGTTAAATATACTAAAACAAGAGAAATAAATACTTCCGCAAATATATATATATATATATATATATATATATATATATATATATAATATATATATATATATATATATATATATATATATATATATATATATATATAATATATATATATATATATATTAGTGATGGACGGGATGTCAAAATTTGACTGTTTTGCGGATGCGATTTAAGAGGAGAGATGCGGATGCGGATCATTAAAGTAGATTCGGATGCGGATGCGGATGTTACTCTTTGAAGTTTGAATTAAAAATTATAATATATATTATATATATAGATATATATATAATATAATATATATATATATATATATTATATAATAATATATATATTATATATCTAATATATATATATATAATATATATTATATATATTTACAGTTGTCACTTCCACTCACCGTCAGGCCCCATTCAAGGAGGCGGTGTTGCACACCTCAGAATTCATAAACTAACGCAAACTACGCAGATGACCACAGACGCAGGCTTTAAAGGGGAATATAATTCAGCAGTAAACACAAAGATGGAAGAGAATTCCTCCAAACAGAGGTGGCAGAATGAAGAAGTCACCGCAGCGAAAAAGCTGGAGTTACCAAATCAAACCAAACTCATGCCCGAAACAGCACCCCTTTTGCCACGAGGGCGTCGTAAAGGGTGGGTGGTTACGCGATGCATAAGCTCCCTCGAGTACCTGCCGCTGCGGTACCTATAAAAAATAAAGCACCAACATCGCGCCGTAAAGATAAAGGGTCAAGTGAACTGAAAGTGGAGAGGCCCTTGTATAGCTGGAGCAACCGAGAAGAGTAAAAAAAGTCTCCGCAGCCTAAACAGAACTGCCAGTTTTTTAGAGGCCGCCCTAGCAACCGTTGTGATGTAGGCTTCCAAGACATTTTTTTGTTTATGTTTAAGGCCAAGGATGTTTATATTTGCAACAGGAGAGACGACTGAGAACCGGCGAAAGAGATAGGGAAAGTTAGAAGGTGTTTTCAAGAGGGAAATTTGTAGGAGTTTGGTTTTTATAAGGAACTGATATTTCACAAAGGTTTGGAGACGACGCTCCTTCCACCAGGAATTCTATCCACATCATCGAGAATGAGAAATCGGAAAGATTAAGACGAGAAGCAATTCTAGAAGTAAAAGAAGGAAAGCAGAATTGAAATGAGTGAAGAATGCAAGATTCAGTCATCGGCATATGCGAGTCATGTGGATTAGAGTTAGATGGTGCAGGTAAGAAATTCATTAATGAAAATTACTGAAAAGTAGAGATAAGACAGAAACCCTGAGGAACACCACTTTGACAGAAAAAGAAGAACAGCCGATATTGAGTGATGAAAAGAAAAAACTAGACATAAGTAAGCAAAGAGAAGAAGGAAACCCAAAGGAGGGAGCTTGGAGGAGCAATGACTCGTGTCATACCCGGTCAAAATGCCTTGGATATGGTCAAGCGCCACCACGCAAGTCTCTCCGTAATTCCTAAGGGCGAAAAATAAATAAGTTAGATAGAAAAGTATATCACCAGTAGACTTCGAGCTCCGAAAGCCGTACTGGCATCGGAAAGAAGTGAATGAGACTCCAGATGACTCAGGAAATGAGAGTTAAGAACGGGTTTTCAAAGATCTTAGCATAGAATACAATGAGAGCTATAGGGCGATAGTGAGAAGGATCAGAGCGGCTTCCTTTTTTTCGAAAACAGGTTGGACATGTGCGTGCTTCAAACACTGAGGAAATTATTAGTATTGAGACATAGAGATATAGTTGAAACGAGGAACGGGGTCAGCACGAAAGCACACTCCCTCTAAACTCGGGGGGAATGCCATCCGGGCACCCGCCTTCCTAACGTTCTAGATTTCAGAGCCCATGCACTCGATCAAATGTAATCACCAGGCAATGGCATAGGACACTTGAGAGAAGGAGGAGGAGTGCCAGAATCGTCCAAGGTTGAGTTAGGAGAAAATAGGAGCCGAAGAGATTTCCTTTTTCAGTTGGAGAATTAGCAAACAGAACCATCAGAAGATCGAATAAGAGAGGAAAGACAGATTTACAGAAGTTGTTAGAGATGTTTTGACACGAGGCCAGAAAGATTTATCAGTAGGAGTAATCAAGGAGGTTAGCGCACTTTCTTTGGGATGAAAGCCCGCTTTTGCTCGACGAAAGAGTATTCTGCAACGATTTTTGAGCTGGAATGAAAATTAGCAAGATGTTGATAGAAGAGCAGAGAATTTCCACCCCCGATAAGCACTGTCTCTAGCCTGAATGTCACGAAGCAAGCACGATGAACATGGTATTATGAGGAGAGAAAGGATCTTAGTCGAAAAGAATGAAACTGCTCATACCCATCAACAATTACAGCCTTCCACACTATCGCAGAAGCCGCGAAGCCGTCACCAGAGTCAAAGCATCATGACAATTATACTTAGCGTAAAAGCGACGCAAGGCCCCCAATCGCCCACATTCCAAAGTGCCAGAAAAAATGCATATATATATATATATATATATAATATATATATATATATAATATATAAATATATAAATATACTATATATATACTATATATATATAGGTAGTATTATGATATATATATATAATATATATAATAAATTATTAAGTATATATAGTATATATTACGTATAATATATATATAATAGTATATATATATATATATATATATATATATATATATATAATATTATACTATATATAATAATATATTATATATATACTATATATATTATATATTAATATATATACACGAAATCGAATTCAAAATTACAATTATTCCCATAACTCACCTTATGTAAAAAATATTTATTTTATATGCATTTTAATCAAATGTAGAAACATCTACTCAACATCCTCATTTTTTCAAAAGAGGATGCGGATGCGGATTGCCGTTAATTGAGATGCGATGTTCCGCCAAAATGCGGATGCGAGATGTCATGCCCATACTAATATATATACCTAAATATATACTAGATATAATATATATATTATATATTATAATATATATATAATATATATATATAATATATATATATATATAATATATATATATATATATATATATATATATATATAATATATATAATATATTTAAATAAATAAAATTATGTAATATATATAATAATATATATATAGTATATATATATATATATATATATAATATATATATATATACTATATAATATATATACTATATATATATATTATATATATATATATATGTGTGTGTGTTGTGTCGTGTGTGTGAGTGTGGATCACAAAAATGATGCTAGGGGGTCCTTAAATTTTTTTTTTTGTTTTTAAGAATAGTTCTTACCTCTCCAGTATGCTTGAAGGATGTTGGATCGCAGACTGTTAAGAGGACTTTTTCTGAGCCTATGTAACATTTAGACTGCCGTAAACAAGCTTAATACATTAAATACCATACGATCACCTTCATTTGAGCTTACAAACTCAAGAAATTCTTGTAGGTAAGGCCAGGGGTTTTGTGATCGACTTTCTACAGTTTCACTTCTAGCATTAGCAGAGCTACTAACAGTAGCGATATCTACTGAAATATCACCTTCACTTGAAGAAATAGTAGGTATGGGACCGGAAATATTTTTATTTGACGTTTTCGTCAAGAAACGATTCATTTTATCAAGAGTGAAAAGTCTTTACGATCGGAAAAAACAACATATTTCAGTAATAGTTGAATTTAGACTAATAACGCTGGGCATACAAAATGAAACGAGACCGGGTACATATTGTAATAACATGTCAAAACTTGTTACGAGTTTGAAACAATTTCAAACCAGAATAAAATTAAATGTTTTATTTTTCTATATTTTTTAAAGTTGCGTTTGCAATTGCGGTTTTAATTGTTGCTTAAAATAATTGCGTTCGCAAGCCAATTCGCAACTCATTCAAAATAATTGCCGAGCGCAATCGCAACCGCAACCGACATAATTGCGATCGCAATTGCGGCCGCAACCAGTGGCGTCGCAAGTTGCCAACCACTGTATATACATTATATAATATATATATATATATTATTAATATATATATATATTATATATATATATATATATATTATAATACTATAATATATATATATATATATATATATATAATAATATAACTATATAGTAATAATATAATATATATATATATATATTTATATAAATAATATATATAATAAGGTATATATATATATATAATATTATAATATATATATATATAATATAATAATATATATATATATATATTATATATAACATATATATATATATATATATACCGGTATATATAATATATAATATAATAATAATACTATTATATATATATTTATATATAATATTATATATTATTATATACTATAATATATTTATATTATATATACCGGTATATATATATTATATATATATATACTATATACTAATATATATATTATATATAGTATATAAACATATTAAAATAATATATTATATTAAATAAAATAAAAGTTATATTATTAAAAAATAAATGAATAATATATTAAATATAGATATAACTTAAAATTTCAATAATATAATATTATATATTATAATTAAATAATAACCTTAATAATTTTTATAATGTAATGGTAATGAACGTCAACCTAAATTATAAATATAGTTAATAAAATTGTCACTCTTATAATCTCAATAATACCCTATAAAGTGTGGGATGGATGAAATGAATTATTAACCCCACATTCGTATCCCTGCGTTGTCAGTAGACGATC
>JABUQX010065998.1:37500-38743 GCA_015478945.1 Trachelipus rathkii | reverse complement strand
GGCGATCAGACTAAAAAGTTTATAAGATTCAGGAAACCCATCTTGTGAATCATTCTCTACGATGGTTTTTAAAATAGTTTGAATGTCCTTGTTCCGAAAGAG
Source organism: Trachelipus rathkii (assembly GCA_015478945.1). NCBI lineage: Eukaryota > Metazoa > Arthropoda > Malacostraca > Isopoda > Trachelipodidae > Trachelipus > Trachelipus rathkii. The sequence goes on along the minus strand of JABUQX010065998.1, from coordinate 38,641 downwards.
ATTATCATTTGTCGTTTTTTAGTCATTAAAATCTCGGGTTAATTCATTGCGGAAATGATCTGTCAAAAAAGATACCATATTGTGTGGCCCCATTAAAGATCTAAGGCTTTCTTCAGGAAACTTTCGTTTTGGAAGCTATGAGGAATTTGTGTGGGAAATTCCCTAGCTGTTTAGAAAATTTATGGGCCAATATAAATAAATTGGAGAATCTTGCCCTCACCTTGAATGATTGATTTATCAATTATTTCATAAAAGGTTTCTCTCATAATGGTTACAATACTTATTCTCTCTCTCCTCTCTCCTCTCTCTCTTCTCTCTCTCTCTCTCTCTCTCTCTCTTTATATATATATATATATATAAGATAATATACAGTATGTGAAATTATTTTGTATATAATTGTATAATTTATAAATACATATATATATATATTATATATTATAGTAATTATATTGTCCTATATAATACTTAATTAAAAAAAAATTAAATTTTTTTTAATTGTTTCTTCTTTCACATATTTATTGCAAACTGGCAACTCTATTTATGAGAAGTGTTGCCAATTTTGGGAGGAGTTATTTTATGACGTTTTCGAGAGGAGGCCTTGTGGAAAAATCCTCAAAATAGACAAAATAATAATACGGTTTCTTTTACGTTGCCATGACAACCAGTGTTTTGAAAGCATTATAATTACGCTCTTTACGGAGGCACAAATCGAAACAAATCGAAATTCCTCCAGTCAATGATCCTTATGAAAAATAATGTTTCGGAAGAAAATAAATGATTTTTATGTAAAATTAGCGTCATTGTATAACATTTTAAACATTATTTTATGTGTTTCGATGGGATCTTGAAATATTTTCTTACATTAGTTGCTTTTATTTGCTTTTATTTTTTTTTTTAGAGGAGGCCCGGCCTCCTGTGCTTCCTCTGTAAAACCGCGCCTGATATATATATATATATATATATATATATATATATAATATATATATATTTTTGATATATTTTTTTATATAATTTTATATTTATATAATAATATTATATATATATATATATATATATATATATATATATATATATATATATATATATATATATATATATATATATATATATATATATATATAAATATATAATATAATATATA